>JARYGA010061155.1:0-47357 GCA_030545235.1 Helianthus tuberosus | reverse complement strand
TAGTCCCTATTATCATCCCACCATGGGTCGTAATTTGGGTTTAAGGGGTTAGGTGCTGGCTCCCTAGGTATTTCCTCCGGTTTGAAATCATGCATTTCTACTTGATTTTCAGGGTTTTCTATCTCCATCGGTTGGTCAGGAATTGATGGTTGTGGTTGGGGTGCTATCATTTGTTCCAGGTTAGGGTCAGCTGCAGTGGTTGCTAGGATATGGATGTTGGCTATACCCCTATTAATCATATCCTGGGCATAGGCATCGGTTTCTCTTTTGGCTGCTGCTAGTGCTCTCTGGTCTTGTAACTTTTTCATACGCTTCCTACGCTCATGTGCCCCTCGACTGAACCATCCTCTCTCTTTTCCGAGGGAATGGCTCCTCGGACTGAGCTTTAAACACAAATATTCCTTCTTCTGTATCAGCAGAGTACCCTGAGAGGGCAGGCTGAGAAGAGTCACCTTCGCTTCTAGGCGAACCAGACAATTGACGGTACGCGTCAGATGGTCCTTGGTCGCTCATACTGTAAACTAACAAATAGTCAAATAACACATAACAAGAAAATACAATTATGCACGTATTCCATTAATTTATTTCCTAACAATTTGAATTTTGATGTCAGCAGAACACTTCTGTGGCTGAATCAGTGGCTTAGCTCTGATACCACCTTCTGTCGCAACCCCCGATCCCTTATGCAAATACAGGAACGGGCGGCCGCGAGCCAGTTTCGGTGGTATCTGGTATTGTCTAATTTGGCAGCGGAATTTTCATCAGGACCGTAGTTAGGAAATATTTGATCAGAGTAAAATACCACATTTTCATAATATTAAACACATGGGATAAAACCCAAGTTTTAAGTACACACATTTCCATAGGAATAAATCATATTTTTATTTAAAAAAACATCTATTTCTTTTAGGTAACTTTATTGCCACTTTTCCAAGCCTTTAGTGCTGTCCAGCTGGATTCTATTTGGCTTTCACATTTTTTTACTTGAAACGCGTTTAAAAACATTTTGTCAGTGGGAAATACTGGTGAGTGAATCCCAGTTTAATCAAGTTTAAATAAAATCCATTGTACAGTATTGAGGGCGATCTCGCAATTACATTTGTTTCCAAGTTATATCAATTAACATCCATGGTACTGTCAGACCCGACTTGTGGAAATGTTACCCCTCGCAAGGCAGTAACATAATTTTGTATACAAAACCCCAACATACTCATGATAATTGTATTCTTACAAATACTCAATAACTGTTTAATATATAATTAATCGTGTGAGGTTTTGTAAAAACAGTTAACAAAAGGAAGATTACTCACAAAAAGGTTTCATAAAAAGAAGGATTACTCACTTTGCTGTCTTAGATTATCCTTTAAGGTTTCCTGGTGACAATCTATAATTTACACAAACGCACATGTGTTAGTATAATAACCCATTTTAACATTAGTAATACCCTCCCTGAGACGGCATTCCAACGACTACGTCGGGCAAAACCACGACAGTCGTTACGGAACTCTAGATCAATCGGGCAGAGTATCTAATACGTATCCAGGGGTTATGATACTTACAACGGAGCAGAACTTCGTTATTTAGGGGGGTATTATACCCGTGTATAATGCCTACACTTAAATTTTGAGATTGAGAAAAGAAATCTGAACGAATTCGACTGAAGGCCACTGCATGCAATTTATAGGGCTGAAACCTGACTTCCTCGCGGCCCGCGTAAGGTATAGCCGAGAGGCTACGCGGCCCGCGTCAACGCTGGTCAACAGCGTAGCTGATCCGAGTCAGCTAGTAGGTTCAACAGGTGTTGGGCCACGTGGCGGCCCAAGGTTTCGCCAGGTTTTACCTTGTCGCGGCCCGCGTAAGGGTTAAGGGGTGCCTTACGCGGCCCGCCTCAACTCCAAAAACTCCATTTTTAATTAATTTTAAATATATAAAAGTTATTCGGGGTCCGTTTTTACGTATGGGGTGTATTTTAAGACATATTGGGATATTAAAAATATATTAGGGTGTCGAAAATAATTCAAGGGTGTCGGTTTTCTTTAGGGTTGTAATATATACTTACACATAAACACTTGTACATTGTTTCAACACATAAACAATGTAAGATAGATTGGCGTATACTTACACATAAATACTTGTACATGTTTTAACTATGATACATAATGTGATTATACAATCACCTACTCTAGTAATTTTTGTCTCTCAAAATTATAGACTTACATTACGCCCCGCTTGCGGTATGCGCATATAATGTATGTATGTGTGGGCGCTCGGGGGGCAAAAGTAAAGCGCTCTAATTTTAACGTTATTTTACTAATTTCGTGAAAATAATGTTAAAAGATGAGGATGGTTAATCATGCATCATATGGCGGCGTTGATAGCCGAAAGACAAGGGAGTACATGCACTAATTGGCCTTTGTCTTAATTGTTGAGTGTTATGTGCCTTATGTCCAAGGCTTGATACAAAACTACCATCGAGCCGGGGGTCTCACTGGAAGCAGCATCTCTATTCCTACGAGGTAGAGGGAAGACTCTCTACATCTTATCCTCCTCAAACCCTACCTTAGCTTTGCTATTGGTGAGATTTACTGAGAACGATGATGATGATGATGACGACGACGATGACATCATTATAGACTTACGTTAGTTCTATAACGAACACATATCTCATAATATACATGTTTCACTTAATTTTATCCAGATTCATCATCATAAGAATCTACAGAAACATTTAACTTTCAATATACTTTACTATATTGATTTTTAAAAAGGTATATTGATTTCACTCTAAACCCGAGTAATATAAATCACACCTCGTAGATTCGGATCCCAACATACTTCTCTTTTGCAACGTGACAACCTCCATTTACAACCGTTTCTTTTCAAAAACTTCGTTTCTAAACCAACAAATCCAAGAATCAGAACAAAATCGTCTTGGTATCATTTCTCATACGCAACACACTGTTAGGACCGAGCGCACACACGAACACGAACACGACACCGAAAGCAATAACGAACACAAGGATTTACGTGGTTCAGTCTAAACTGACCTACGTCCACAGGCGACAACTAGGATATCTTTATTGAGGGTGTTAAAGATTACAAGTACAAGAGATCAATATATAGACTACACAATTAGGGTTCAAGCCCAATGGGCCGCGACTTGGGCCGACTGCCCTAACTATCGCGCCACACCCATAGGTGTCGAGAAGTCTACAACCCAACAATCTCCCACTTGGAGGCTTCAAAGACACGATCAACTGCGCTCCACTGTACTTCTGTAATCTGTCAACGGAAACTCTATGCTCCATCTCTAGTTGCCACCAGCCTTCTCATCAATTAACCTGAAGGCTCGTTGAAGCTCCCACTGAGCTTCAACTCATCAGTCACTACCCGTGACTCGTTCTCTGTCCCTTCCGGCTCCCACTTAAACGAACTGCCGGATCCTGAGAACTAACACTCTCCATCATAAGCAGGTAATTCACTGTAGAGACTTTCACCATTGGAATACAAGTTCTCTTAACCCACGATCGTCTGGGAGCTCTGACTGAAGCACTAC
This sequence comes from Helianthus tuberosus, assembly GCA_030545235.1. Lineage (NCBI taxonomy): Eukaryota > Viridiplantae > Streptophyta > Magnoliopsida > Asterales > Asteraceae > Helianthus > Helianthus tuberosus. The sequence continues at coordinate 43,801 of JARYGA010061155.1, read as the reverse complement.
ATGTGCTCCCACTGCCACGAAAACTCTTGACTGGCTTCTCTGAACCTTTCCTAGCACGTTCAACCTGAATCTGACCTGTGACTCTGGGTTTATCTCCTGCAAAACAAACCTTCTTCTGCCCCCGAGATTCTGTGAGATGAATTTTGGTCTTCTTCTGAACTAGGATGGCCTCTCCCTTAGGCGATACACTGACCATATACAATGAGCCCCTCTTCTTTCCACGTGCAACCACTAGATTTCCCTTAGTCACCTTCCACTGTCCACTACCAAACTTAACCTCGTGACCCTGATCATCCAGCTGCCCGACTGAAATAAGCCTTTTCTTCAAGCCTGGAATAACTCTCACATCTCTCAAAGTCCAAGTAGATCCGATTGAAGTAACTAAGTCAATATCACCTATGCCTGTAACATCTAGGACTTCATCATTTTCTAGTCGTACCTTACCAAAATCCCCAATTTTAAGATTTCGTGGTGCTTCACTGCTGTGGGTAGCGTGAAATGAAGCACCCGAATCCATAACCCAGGAATCAACACTGCTCTCCACACTACAAATCAAGGCTTCATCATCTGAGTAGTTTACCGCATCGTTAACTTCTTTCTTTTCATTTGGACATTGATTCCTTAAATGTCCAACCTCTTTACAGTTCCAACAGGTTACATCATTTCGAGCCCTAGACTGACTCCTTTTTCTGTTCTTACTGCCACTACTTCTGTTATTCTTCCTTCCTCTGCTAACATGCATTAAATCACCCGATGATTCACCTGAATTTCTTCTTCTGACATCTTCGCCCAGAATAAGATCTCGCATCTTCGCAAACGTGAACTTACTCGTATCTGAAGAGCTCGAAACAGCAGTTACGGTTCCGGACCAACTATCGGGTAATGAGGACAATAACAATAGGGCCTGGACCTCATCATCAAACTTGATGTTCACAGACACCAAACGAGACAAGATCGAGTTTAAATTATTGATGTGCGCTGTAACTGAATCACCTTCCCTCATCCTAGTATTCACAAGCTCTCGGATAAGATAAACATTGTTCGCTGCAGAAGGCTTCTCATACATGTTTGTTAATGCTGCCATCATTCCTCTAGCTGAGGTCTCCTTCTAGATATTAAATGCAACATTCTCCGATAGAGAAAGCGTTATCACTGCTCTAGCTTTCTTATCCACCCTATCCCAATATGCTTGTGGCGTATTTTCTGGCTTTTCATCTTCGAGCACTACTTCTAAGTCTTTTTGACCAAGTAGTGCTTCAACCTGCATCTTCCACCAACCAAACTTCTTCCCGTCAAATTTCTCTATCGTGATCTTACCGTCGTCTGCCATTATCTCAAACTGCAATCTGAGTAATTCTTGACTTTGGGTCTCGGTAACACAATTAGAAAAATAATCTCGGACAAACAAGATAAAAAAATAACTCCGTTAATCAAAACCACCTGACTAAACTGCCCGGTAAACACGCCAACCAGTATTACTTGAACCAACCCGAAAGCCCTAATCAATAACCAACCAAAATTGTAAACACAATTTTGAAACAAATCTGATTACTGTGTCTCGATCCCTCTCGTTTTCTCAACTGATCGAACAAAACAATTAAATTTCCAAAGAACAAATTAATTGTTCTTTATTGTTTTCTATGACACTAATCAAAATTAAGGGTGGGGGGTATAATGTTCGGTGAGTGGGTGATTGAGTGGGAGTCACCAATCGGTGACCATACCCACTTGATTGAGTTAGGGTGTTTGAGTAGGAGAGAGAGTGATAAATCGGTGTATAGTCACCGAATGTGATTGAAGAGTGATGGAGGAGAGAGGAGAGAAGAACCAATCAAAAAATATATAACCCAAACACTCTAGAGTGATTAAGCATATCCTCTGATTGAGTGCAAAATGAGGAGTGAAATGGGGAGTTGACATGGCATAATATTATTGGGTAGGATTTCACTCAATCACCCTAGAGTGATTAACCATACCCTTCACCCTAAAGCAACAATATTGCAAAGTGACGGCTGGGATTCTATGATTGGGTGGTCAACAAAACAATAAAATAAAAGAAACAAACCTTTGTTTCTTATCTCTTTATTGATTTATCCTTCGGTGACGTTGTCGGTTTGAACGGAAATAAGGTTAAGTCGGCAACGAAACCCTCTTTTTTCTTGTTTGCGATGAACTGGAAGTCTCGAACAGAAAACAATCAAAATAAATTTTTTTCTTTATGGCCTGCTGCCCAAAAAAAAAAACTAATCGATTGATCTCTCGTGTTGCGTTTCTCTTGTGTAACGAGCCTAAGCTCTGATACCAGTTGTTAGGACCGAGCGCACACACGAACACGAACACGACACCGGAAGCAATAACGAACACAAGGATTTACGTGGTTCGGTCTAAACTGACCTACGTCCACAGGCGACAACTAGGATATCTTTATTGAGGGTGTTAAAGATTACAAGTACAAGAGATCAATATATAGACTTCACAATTAGGGTTCAAGCCCAATGGGCCACGACCTGGGCCAACTGCCCTAACTATCGCGCCACACCCATAGGTCTCGAGAAGTCTACAACCCAACACACACGATTTAGTTTCACTAAGTCATAAAGATTAAGATAACATATGGGGTAAATGATCAAGTGAAGTGATATGGATATGGAAGCATCAAAATCATTGTTGGTGTGCGTGTTATTCTTCCATGCCTATACTTGAAGATTTGGGGTAAAAGGCAAAAAGGGCAAAGTGGGCATAAAGTTAAAATGGGAGTTAACAACGATGCCCCTTTTTTTAAAAGCAAAAGCCATCACCCGTGCCTGCACACATTCTCTATTCCACCACATCATATCTTTTTTATTTTATTTTATTTTATTTGTTTCAACTCTTTTTAGGTCATATTTTGTTATATCTAAGGGTATATTCGTCAAACATTTTATAAAGATATACTTTCCTTTTTCTTCCTTTTACTTTATATATCTATAGACACTGGATCCGGCCGATCAGACTGGTTACCGGTTCTGTTAGCACTTAAGATCACCTATAATGAGAAGTAGAGAAAGGGCGTCTTCAAACGAGGTCCATTGACTAAGGTGGCTTCTCTTTAGGATTGATGCCTAGAGCGGATATACCTTGAGACGAGGGGTAGCCTCTTGAGTTATTGATGCTCCGGCGGTAGTGTAAATTTTGAAAAAAATTGACGTTGTTTCGATTTCACTCCCCCTTTAGAAAATTCTTTATTGAAACATTGTCCCTATAATTATTTTCTAGAGGAGCCACTGATTGATGCATTGTAGATATACTTTAGTAGTTAGTGAATCATCTACAAATAAATCAACTGGTTTTAAACAGACTTGAGATAATCAGTTAAAACCGATCAAACCCGTCAATATCTACTGTAAATACCGGCTGAACCGATGACGATATGCTTTTTTTTTCACATAAAAATAAAACAATTTAATATTAAGGAATGTGTACCAGTAGTTGACATTCAATTAAGAAGGAAAAGGTTTTTAGGTTAGTGGTTTGATTGTGCATATTTCATTAAATATTCGAAAATTTCAAGTACTAGAAAGTGAAAGTGAGGGGAGAATGTCAAAGCTGAGAACGACCTCTATCGGGACAACGAATTTTTAACTTTATATTAATTGATTCGGTTTTTGTATAATCTTTTCAAAAAGATTTAGTTCTAACAGTCATTTTCATATATATATGCACTTTATATCCATTTATTAGTCTCTTAATTATAGCTAGATGTTAATGTCAATTTATTAGTCTCTTGAGTATAGGTAGATGTTAATATTAATGTGTAAATGTTTAAAGATCGTATCTACTCAAAAGCATGCTTAAACATGTGGGTTCGAAGGATTCAATGACACCGCATGACGCTTGCAGAAGAGTGTGACATACGAGCGAGCATACATGGGGCGACTTGTTAAAAACTCGTGAGCTTTGCCGGTCTAACAGCCAGATAAACTCAATCTTATGACGAATCAAATCTAAAAAGTCGGAATGTGAATATCCAATCTTATTTTAATCATCTTTATAACTCGGCTCAACTAGGCGTATAAACGAGCTAAGCCACTAATGAGCTACTTAGAAGGCTCGCAAAAAACTCGAATCGAGCAGGGCTTAGATGAGCTCAAGCCTGAAATAAGCTTGTTTAGTAGACGAGCCCCATCCTGAGCTTCAATTATCAAGCTTAAGTTGGCTCGCGAGCCTAAAAGAGTATTAATATAACTTTCTTAACAACTAATAAAAATGTTGAGCCGAGCCAAGCTTAAGCTTGAATAACTACTCACAAGTTGAGCTCGAGCCTAGTCGAGCTCGGTTCATCTTGTTTACTACATCCCTGGGCTCGACAAGCCTATATGCCATACCACATGCTCCATGCTAGTATTTTTAAAAAAGAAGCAACTTTGACACAGATTTAAAGGGCTCAGTATACTCTCTAAGTTAATAACTTAATAAACGCAGGCATTTTATTGCATATTATGTTCATCACAATGCCAAAATACAAAGAGAAAACTGAAACAACCCACCACAATTCTAGATGATTATGCATTGCCATTATCATCTTCCACCTTCACCTTCGGCCTGCAACAACCCGTTTTTACCACTTCATCACCCTCCACCTTCACTTTCGGTTTGCAGCACGACCTTATCTTCCCAATTTCAGGTCTTCTCTCAAGAAACTCCATGTTTTCTTTCCATACTTCGCCGTTAGAGTAAACCTCTTTCTTCCATATGGGTACAGATGCTTTGAGCTCATCGATAACAAACTTACAAGCATCTAAAGCATCGACCCGATGAACAGATGAAATGGCGACGAAAACACTTGTTTCACCTACGGGAACGGGTCCCAGTCGGTGGGCCACAGCGATGGCGTTGAGGTTCCATAAGGATCTGGCTGACGAACAGATGGATTTTAGGCAACGAATAGCCATTGGCACGTAAGCTTCGTATCTCAGCTCGATTACGGTTTTTCCATCGAATGTGTCACGGGTGTTGCCGAAGAAAGTGGCGATGGCACCGCATTGCGGGGAATGGACGTAATTTGTGTATTTGGTGATGTCGATCGGGTGATTTTCTTCCAGGATTTCCACCAAGTTTTTTTCGTCTTCACCGGCCATCACTTGTTTGTGAAGGCAACAGTCAACTCTGCAGCAGAAGTCAACAAATTTAGACATGATGACATTACATTTATCAAGTAACAATAAAAAAATAGTTATAAGGATGTTTGTACTTTGTAACATTTATAAGCACCTTTTTGTATCCTCTATTGTTGCCACATTATCCAGTAGTTGTGACAACTAATGTATATAATAGCAATGTAATTTTCTTTATCTTAGTCACAAACGGTCTCCTATATTGAATAGAAACCTGGCAAAACAGGCGGGCCAGGACGGGTCTGGATCATAGCATGCCGCTTAGTAAAAGGTTCATTTCGGTTCGGGTGACCATTCTAGAAAAAAAGTATCAAATGACTGAATATTAATAACTATAGCAACTCCCTCGATCAAACCGTTACTATTTTAGAAAAAAAAATATTAAATAAGTGTGAAACTGGAACTTCTTAAGCAAACTGAAGTAACATTTTAAGACAACTGAAGGTAGACCACACTAAAAAGCTTCAGGGTAGGTAAGTGTTTAGTATTATAAGTTGAAAAATATTAGGAAGAATTCTAAGAAGCTTAGAGCAGCACAATAGTAGGGATGCAGACGAGCTAAGCCCGAGCTCAACCAGGCTCGAGCTCGAGCTCAATTAACTTATGAGAGCTCGAGCTCGGCGCGTTGATAATCTAACAATTAATATATTAATAAAAAATAATAATATAAATAATAGACTCATTTAGGCTCGTGAGCTCGATAAGTGAAGCTCGAGCTTGGGCTCCTTTACTAAACAAGCTTATTTTTAGGTTCGGGCTCGGCTTGCTTACTAGACAACTTTAAATAAGGGTTAAATGTTATTAAATATTAATAAAAACTAATATTATAATAGATGAGCTTCACATGCTAGGCTCGAGCTCGATAAATAAACGAGCTTTATTTAAGGCTCAAGCTTAGCTTGGGCTCGATAAGGCTCGGCTCGTTTCGAGCTTTTTCTCGATCCCATCTCGAGCAGCTTGCGAGCTGCTCGGCTCGTTTGCACCCCTACACAATAGCAGATATATATCTATTCTTTGGCACAAGGCTTAGTATCTTTTTGTAATGTTACTGGTATAACAGTTACCAACTTACCATCACTATCACCTATATTCAGGGATTCTTAGACAATATCAGGTATACACAAGTCTCAGAGCATGTTCTGCACAAGTGATGTGCCCAGCACCTAAAGGACTATAAAGCTCCATGGAAAAAGCAAGGTATTTAATAATATCTAAAAGAAATGTTGTGACTTGGGACTTCTTTAATGTCGAGTTATGTTTCATAACTCAGGGCCTGAATCAGCCATCCAAGTGTTCTGAAAAAATGTTAGGAAATGGATCATATCCCACAAATTACACGATTGAAGTTGTTTTAAACACATGTTCTGCATGATGTTAAGTTGGAAAAGCAGGTTCATGGTATATCTTGAAATATGGATTTGAGGATGATATACAAGCACTGAAAATTCACGATGCGTAATGAGTGTTTTAAGTTTACGTTGCACAACTCAGGCTATAAATGTTGATTTGCAGGTCCATTCGCTAAAGTATAAAAATTGGGCATGCGTCTAACTTACGTGTTAGAAATTCTATCATGTATTTGTATTTAAAAATCAGATAGTTTAGTGAAGCAAAGAAATTGTCTGATGGATGCCGCAGAAACTAGCCTAGTGGCAACCTGAAACGGAGTTGAAGCACTCGATGAATAAGAAGCTACCAATTTACATTATTTCAATATCCATAAACAAAAAAGAAACTACCAATTTGCTCGTTCATGTGGTCCATTCTAGCAATTTTGTTTCATCATTAAGTAGAGTATATTTCCTGTGAGTATGTATTCCAAGTTAGAAAACTAATTGAAGTGGTGTGGTCCCAAACGACATGCGTAGGCGCGCATTAACAGACCACACCACTCCAAAGACATGAGTCATGACCTCGAATTCTGGAAAGATCTAGAAGGACCTAGAAGGATCTGGAAGGGTACACCTAGTGACAGGAGGGAGGCTTCTAGTAAACAGGAAAGGACGACAGGTGGCACCAATCGTAAGACGCCAACACTTGTCACAAGATCCTCATAGGGCAGCAAGGGGCAGACCGACAACAGGTACAAAAGGACGCTGAGCTGGAACGAATGTCCATACGCCACGTCACCTCTGGTACAAGGCCAGGCCTGGTCACGTCAGAGGGGACAAAATGGATATTCTTCCTGGTCGGACAGCTGGCAAACACCCAGCTGGCGTCCCCTCTCCTTCACAAATCTCTGGCTATATATAGAAGGCTCAACCTCCAGGTTTAAGGATCCGATTTCTTACTCTCTCACTACATACACACACTTATATCCTCAAAGCGATTACTTATTCTCACGCTGGAGGGTGGTTACAAGGAGAACCCCCAGCCTCTCCTCCTTGTAACGAGTTCACCGGTGTTGTTCGTTTTGCAGGATCAATAGGAAGAATCAAGCCCATTGTTGAGTGAAGAACAAAGATTGATTGTTATATACGAGACGAACCGGCTGAGTAGCCCCGTGTTACTTAGTGTTTCTTCACTAATGCTAGTTATTAGGTATTTGTATAAACTATGCAGGTTGCATATTCAAGCGCTAAGTAAATATGCGTAGCAGCAGATACCAATCCATATCTTCTATATAGTATAGAAGCACATATACGAATTCACCAATGATGAGAAATTAAAGTAGAATAAATGATGTAATAACAGCAAGTAAAAGGTGTAAGAAATTAATTCAACAGAAAGAAATGAACATATAAACCCTAACCTGATTCAAGAAGATGAGTAGCATATGATTCAAAGAAGAAGACCAGAAGACGACTGATGAGGGTAGGACGAGGAAGACCTGAATGGGTGTTCTCTTTTTAATATCACTGATTAAGGCCCTATCTCTTTTTTTTCTTATTATTATTAGTTCTACCCAAAAAATCCCAATACAAATTTTATTCAGCCCAAAACAACCCAACACCTTATATTAGAACTTAGAACTTAGAAGTCCATAACTCCATATGAATCCAAAATTTGATCTTTGGGCCATGATTGCCCAAAGTAATAAAAGATAACAAGAAAGAAAATGATTTTAATATCAATACTCCATTATTCTATAGCTAGAGATACTGGTAAATACTTGAGAGATCTAAAACTAATAGCTGATATGAGTTATTTGATTTCAATACATATGAAAATCATGGTGGTAAACTAGATGAGTGGTAACAACAGTGTAAAAGTTAAAATATCTTTTTAAGTATTTATTGTTCAATAAGCACTTCTTATATGATCCAAAACTGTGCGTACATATGTACCCGCAAAGTTTTCTGTCCAGACATTATAAATTTTTACAAACGAGTATTGGGCTGAAGACGATTTCAGTAGTGATGTGATTTTTTTTTAAATTCAACCTACTTGGCTTGTTTAACCAGTTTCTCATTTAGCAATTTATTTTATTTTAGCCATCTAACCTGTTAGAGATGAAAGAAATAACCCGAATTGACTCTGTCATATATAAATGGTTCGAAATTGCCACCTCTATAATATCAATCCGTTCCCTTAAATAATAAATACCAAGGAGCTCCTAATAAACCGAATATATATATGGAAGGTCAGGCCTTCAGGCTCACTGTAATTGACTGCGATAGTACTAACTGGTACTCCAATGGCTTAAATGGTTTAACTGATGTTTATAGTGGCTGGGAAGCAGGCAATATACTGATCTGTTTAACGGTTATAGGATCACATGGCTTTGGGAATACTGGTCGATAGCAGTAACAGAACAGTAGTTTTATGCATTATAATACAATATGAGAGACATTCAACCCGTTTCTTATTCAACTTTTTTTTGAGTATTTATGGTCCACCAAACCGTTCTTATGTGATCCAAAACCATATGTTAGCATGTACTTAGGTTTATTGATAAAAATCGACCCATGGTTGAAGCACATTAAAGTGACTACCAACAACAAAATTTTTACACTTCTAACCTAAGCATTACAAATTCTATTATGGATTCCTGACTGAATCTATATAAATTCTTGAAAATTTGGTGAATTGAATATTTTCAGATATTCCACCCTCCTTTACAGAAAAAAACAAAAGAAAACCCAAACTGTGATAAGTTTGCATAAATTCCAAAAGAACTCTGTCCGAACTCAACCCACAATGGTGATACCCATTCAAGAACAAAAACAATTACTGTCATGCGGCATACATTGACTTGATCACAAAAGTACATTTACCCTAATATGTAACCTATGTTGTCAAAAGCCCTTCGGGTGCGCACGCCTAGACCCTCAGGCCAGGTGAGGCGAAGGTGAAACGCATCCTGGCGCTCCGAGCGAGATTTCAGCCAGACTTCGGTCAGATTCCGACCAAATACTGACTATTCCGGGCAAATTGGTTTAAAACATCCAAAAATGGCCCTAAACAAACCTAAAAACATGTCTAAAACCCCAAAAAACTGGTATGTTTATGCTATGCACGTTGCTTATCTCGGGCCCTCACAAGGCTCGCCTTTTGCGCCTTGAGTGAGCCTTGCGCTTTTGACTACTATGTATGTAACTCAGAAAAAAGGCCTATAGTTCAAATCTTAACAAGTATCATAAATCATAATGCATATATTAACCTGATGAACAAACCCTAAAATGATAGGTGCTGTATAATATTATTTATCCCTTTACTTATGATTCCAAATGAACAGTTTCCTCCTTTTAATCACTTACTTTGTCAAACTAACACCTTGTTATTGCTTATAACTGCTATACACAAATTAAACAACCATATACAGATAAAAGAATAGCTAGAACCAAAACAACAAGAAAACAATTAAACAACAACTTGTACTTGTAAAGTGAATAGAATATCGAATTATACCTTTGGAACACTGAAAAGATTATGCTTCAGATGATGGAATTGAATCAAGTAAACACAAACCCTTTTTTTTTTTTTTTTTTTTCTGAACTGTAAGTGAGATAGATAGATAGATGGGGTCGTCGTTATCCTCTGGGTTTGAGCTGTGTGAGTTTGTACTTTGTAGATGCTCGTGTGTTTTGGACTTTTGGGCGTATATGGGGGTGTTTTGGAGTTCATATCTTCTTCTTTCATCAAAGAGTTAAGGGCATGTTTGGGTAAGCTTTTTGAAACAACTTATCGACTTATTGGCTTTTTGAAAAGTCATAAGCTCTAAAATGATGTTTGGCAAAGAGGGTGTATGTGAGGGGAAAAAACCAATAAGTCAATAAGTCACAAAATCCTGACTTTTCCAAGAAGCCAATAAGTTGTTTCTAAAAGCTTACCCAAACATGCCCTAAATGTCATTGGACTATTTTTTCAAGCTTTCATTTTTCGCCTCTAGGTTCAAAAATGTTTCATCATTGTCATTTTAGTCTACTGGGTTAGCTTCATTCATTTTTTCTGTTAACGAGAAGGACAATTCGGTCATTTTATATGTAATTCTGTTAACTAGAAGGGCAATTCAGCCATATAAAATGACCGAATTGTCCTTCTCGTTAACAGAAAAAATGGATGAAGTTAACCCAGTGGACTAAACTGGCAACAGTGAAACCTTTTTGGACCCACAGGCGAAAAATGAAATCTTTCGACTAAAATGGCAAAATAGCCCAAACCACAGGGACTAAAATGGCAATTAACTCTTCATCAAACAATGAGATGATACTTAATTTAAAAAAAAATAAAAAAAGAAATATTGAACTCGTTTGATAATAAACTAGGATTTCCCCACCGCGCGTTGCGGGGGGAAATCTTGGTACGAACCAAACATTAAAGGCCACTCCGAAGCTACACAATGTAAATATGAAAAAGAGTTAAATGCTTGGTTGGTCCCTGTGGTTTGCAAAAATTGCAGACTTGGTCCCAATGGTTTACTAATTACACGCGTGGTCCCCAAACTTGTCAAAAATGCACTCGGTTGGTCCCTAGCCCTAACATCAGTTAAATTTCTCAGTTAACTATGTGTGAAATGACTATATTACCCTTGAACAATTAAAAACCTAAAACTAAGAATTAAAAAATTAAAAAACAGGACTCTGCATTTCATCTTCATCACCATCATCATCTTCATCACCATCCCACCATCATCTTCATCACCAACCCACCACTAACTGAAACACCACCCGTGTAATTCAAACACTAATCCACCGTTACCGTTCTGTTTCTCCATACAACCACCTGAAAATCCGTACAACAGCAGAAGTATGTTACAATTGTCCAACAAACCTCTGCATACAAGACTAAAATCCCATAAATACATGAGCTTCTGGATGACCAAATTCAAACACAAATGGTTTCTTTGACACCAACCAAAAGTCAACCATAAACAATCTAAGCATCTAACCCCCAAAACAGAAACTCTCAAAGAACCATGGTCAACAAATGTCCAAACAGTGTCTCTCAGTTTTACACAAAGATTCACAAACAGACCAATCAAGCCTGCAAAAACCGGACCATTATGCCAACCGGGTTCACCAAGATTTACCGTCTGCAAGTGCGGTTAGGAACAACTTAGGACCGTTTATTTTTCAAGAAAGTATATCGCATCTCCATAGGTTAACCACAAGCGACTCGATCACACTACTACTAATCGAGTTGCAGCCTTGGAGATTTAATCCCACAAGGGTCTTTCCCAATTTCTCAAACGAACCCAAACTCTCGTTAGAGACCCTAGAACAACCCGATAACGAAAGAACCTGCAGGTTCATACGACCGCTACTAGACAAACAAGCAACACCAGAATCCGTAACGCAGCTCTTTGAAACATCGAGATCTTTGAGAAATAAGCAGCTTTCCGCGATTGCCACCAAGCTTTTGTCATTGATTTTCTTGCATCCGTCAAGATTAAGCACTTCTAGGGTTTCGCCCTGAACCACCACCGTCGATTCCGGAGTAATCGGCCTCAAACAAAATCTCCACCCACTCCTGCAATTTGGTTGGATTCAGATTTGAAGAGAGAGAGAGAGAGAGAGAGAGAGAGGACCTGGTACAAGAGAGAGAGTGAGATTGGGGAAGAAGAAGTGGGGGTACAAGAGAGAGAGTGAGATTGGGGAAGAGAGTGAGGTGGTTGTGGTGGCTGGTGTTGTACGGTGGTGGTGTTGTCTTCAGAGAGAGAGAGAGAGAGAGGGAGAGAGAGAGAGAGAGACTAGACTGGTGATGATGATGAAGATTTGAATTTATTAATAGGCAAGGGTATTTTGGTCATTTAACATGGACTTAACTGAGAAATTTAACTGATGTTAGGGCTAGGGACCAACCGAGTGCATTTTTGACAAGTTTGGGGACCACGTGTGTAATTAGTAAACCATTGGGACCAAGTCTGCAATTTTTGCAAACCACAGGGACCAACCAAGCATTTAACTCTATGAAAAACAACAAAAAAACCCGAAATACAATGTAATAAATAGAAGAAAAATGGTGGTGTGGTACCTATGACGTGGTATTGCGACCTAAACGTACGAAAAAATGGTGGTGGTCACGTGGTGTTACTTTGTTTTCAAAAAGAAAAATCACTTATTTGGTCATTCTAAAAGAACTAACGAACGAAAGTTATAAAAAGAAAATAAAATTATTAGGTTATAGACGTATATTATTTATAAGGTAAGAGTTAATTCAAACTTAAAAAAAAAACACTGTTGATATGTTATTTTGTAACTTATTATTATTATTATTATATTATACATTATTATACATATTAATGGAAAGTCTTGATGAACAGTAAAACAATTTTTTATGTTATTATATTTATGTTTTTTATTTATATATGCTTTTAATTTTTAAGTTTTTTTTTTCCATGACTTTTGTTCATTAATTTTTTTTAATTGAACATATTTTATTTTTCTATTATATGATATGATGTTTTATAAAATTTTGAGTATGTAGTTACGATGTGTCTATTTTTTATCTACGTTTTAGTATTTTTTTTATTATATGTCGACGCTGTTTATCCTTTACATTATTTTAATAATATAAGTAATGCCTTATAAAATTTCGAATATAGTATTGCGACATGCTTATTTTTATCTATATTTAAATATAAGTTTTGTTTGAATTGAACGGGTAAAATATAATTGATTTTTCGTTTGAACAACTTTGGTAGCAGTATAGAGTATATTTTATATATTGTAAGCTATAACGAGTCTTGGTACAATAACTTTATCGTGACTAACTAAACCGACACCGTCCAAGCAACAACAATGCCCTGTCGATTTCGACCGAACAACATTGGTACTGGTATCGTTATTATTGGAACCGATATTCGTTTTTATGGTTTTCGTCTTTCGACCGTTGCAAAACACGTGTTGACATCATTTTGGTCATATCATTACTTCTATTTTTTGGTTGTATCTTTTGGTTACTGTATCGAGTGCCGATACCATACCGATCCCGTTATAAATCGAACCGATACTGACGTAGACCCGCCGTAACACGCGGAAAATATTACTAGTTATACATATTATTTCAAAGTGCTCATGAACAGTAAAGTATCTTTTAATAATATTTTAATATTATTAATTTCCTTTTATTATATAAATAGCATTTTAATATTATTAGTTTCCTTTTATGATATATATAATTCATATATTTCTTTTTTGTCCTTTTTATATTAGAGAATATAAAATAAACGTATATCACTAAAAATATTATTTGATATTACTCAATTTTATCAGACAAGAATAACACACTTAGTACATGGATTATTTTTATGGTTTTTTATTCCAATAATATTTCATTTATATATATAACTCTGGCTGCGGCGATAAATGAATATCGGTAATAGTACCCATGACGATCTAAACTGATTGATACCGTTCGAACGTCGGTGCCGGTACCAGTGCTATTTTATTATTTTCGGATGATATAAAGCACAAGTCGATTTCTATACCGAGTACATGTATCGTACCAGTACTATAACGAATCGAACCAATACCTATTGAATGCTCGTTTATATAATCTTAAAATGAATGGTCGGTAGTGTTTCTCACCAACCATTCTAACCCCTAAACTTTTAATAAATTGTAATTTTAAACCTAGACTCTAATCTATTTTAAAATTTTTAGTTTTTTAGCATCTCTAAACTTTTGACAAATGACACTTTCAACCCTATACTTCTAATTCATTTTAAAACTTTTGTTTTTTCACTTCACATCCTTAAATTTTTGACTTGAAACACTATTAGCCCTCATCTTTAAGTAAGTTACACACTCATTTCTAACTTTTGGTTATTGACAACTTTGACCCGCCAATCTTTCATTTATTACTATTACTATATATATTAAAACTTAAAAGGCATGGTCGTGGTTCCAGCCATGCCTTTTTCACTTGAGCCCCTTACTTAATAGATTTTATACATCCAACCCCTATCTTTTGGTAAGTGACATTTGACCTTTAACTTTTGGTAATTGTTAACTTTGACACCCCATTTTTTTCTACTAAAAAACTTCACACCTCATCTTCTCCAATATTTTAATTCTTTTTTTAAATTACTTTTATGACTTTACACCGTAACGTGCGAGACATACTCTTTGTTATCTATGTCTAACCACGTTATGTCACGAATTCAACGTGTGTGACAAAGTAAAAAAAAAAAAACAAGCCATGCCACATGTGCGGGCATCACAAGTTAATATTATCAGTGTAACGAAGTTACAAACATGATGTTGCCGCCGCAACGCGCGACACAGGTAAATATCTAGTTATATATGAAATGCTATATTATCAATTATGTAAATGTGACCTATTAATATAACTCAACCATTTTTAAAGTATGTCAGGGATAAGGGCGTATGCCTAATGAGATGGAGGAAATTTCCATTCATCCAATCATATTGTGCCATGTCATTTCTCCTCTCTTTCTCCCCTCTTGAACCACCCAAACCATTTAAAAAAAACAAAAAAAACATGATTGGTTGAATCAAGTCCAAACGGTCAAATCAAGCCTACCAAACTTCTTCCCGCATGTGGCAAGCTTTCCCCGAATGCTCTCCTCCCCGCGCGGCATATATCGGTGGCGGCGGTGTTTGCCGAGCGGCAAAGGGGTTGCCGCACCCCCTTGCCGCGACCACCCCGTATACCCTAAAAAGTAAAATCTAAAAGTAAAAAACAATTTGTGGTCAAAAGAAAAGGGATGAAAAAATCTACTGTACATGGGATTATATTAAAATTAGACGGATCAAATCATTTGAAAAGTATGTACTTTATAATGGCGACTTGTCCAAAATTTTACAACTCAACTCATTGACGATTTGTTTAACACGTTTACAACTTGATTACAACTCATTTATAATTTATCAGTTTGTTTGACATGTTTAACAAACGATTTATTTAACACGTTTACAACTTGATTACAACTCATGTTACATTGATTTAAGTGTGTTAGAGTCAGGTTAATTTTAAAACACGCGAATAAATATTTGGATTATTTTTCAACTAGTTACAATAATGCATGATTCCCTTTTCTTTTCCTCCATCGGATGTATATATGCATCGATGTAGAATTTTTGTTGAATATATATTCATCGTATCTTTTATTAAGATAAATATATAGCAAGGGCTATATGGATTTCCCCTACAAATATAAAACATCTCTTTCTTATGCATAAATTCCACACGACTACAATGAACTTTTTTCCAGATTTTTTCAAGGAAGAAACTATCATTGCTCCATACTGGGTACAACTATAGTTTTTGTACACTATGCTCGACATCAAATTGCACTCTCTCACCATGAATATTCATCATATCTCATAATAGGGAAAAAAAAACACTAAACTAGACATGTTCGACTTTAAAAAATTAACAAATTAGACATGAAGGCTAAGAAGGCGACTGGCACGGAAACTCTTGTAAAGTACGTCGAGGACCACAAGCGAACCAATTAAAGTGCAATAAATGTAAAAGTGGGGGCTAAGCCTTAGTCGGCAGCTAAAAATTAGTCGGCCTTTGATTGGTTGTTTTCGTGGGCTAAGCCTTAGCTGGCCTTGCACATGTTTTTGGTTTGATTGGCTGTTTTCTTGGATTAAGCCTTAGCCGACGGCTAAATTTTTGCCGGTGATGCTTATTTGGCATTGTCAGATTAGTTGGTTTTGAATGTCTATTTATAAATTGTTTTAAAAGCCAATGACTATTTTGTAAAAAAAAAGCGAGTCAACATGACTATTTTTGCGATTTTCCCTCACAATGACCACTCACATACCTTCACACTTACATGTTTCCCTAACAATATATATTTTGTCAACATTACATTGTTCAGCCCTCAAATAATTTAGTACCCAATGGTGCCATTATAATGCAACATTGTCAACATTACAGCAGTGTATGAAGCTATTGCTTGGCTGTATAAAGATTATAAAAATGGTTCTTAAACCCATTTGGAAGACACTCTGACAGACCTCATTTTATGACTGCATCATTGTTCCTTTTACTTGATGGACACTTTCAATAAGATTCATTTCATCCTTAATAACAACTTTCTAAACTCTTGAATTCGAGTCGTTGATGTCTAGCAATGTTCATGACAATATACGATTTCATTATCAACGAATGTAAGCAAAAACAATTAAACAAATACTACAAGAACCTATGTATTAAATACAACATAAAACTTACTTAGAAAAACAGACCTCTTCTCTTCTTCTTCCCTAGCTTTTCAGCTCGTTTGACAAACCATCTCATCGTTAGGACGATTGCATCTCTTGAACAGCTAATGCCAGTTGAATTATGATCTGCACGTAAGTATTGCTCAACGCCCTTGGGTCCAAGAATAGAGAACTGTAACGGTTCTTCTGCTGACAAATTAATAATGGTTGTTGGCGTATACTTATCAGCTACTACAACGCCATTTTTGGGTCCATTAAGCTTAATGCTATAACCACTCTTCTTGATTTCCAAGATTGCTGGTTCCCAAGCGTCAGGAGACCCTCTCAAAACAAACAAGTTAAAACTCGCATGACCTACACCATGACCTACACTTACTAATTTTTCGATTTCACGAAGCATATCAGGATGACAGGTGATCTTTTTGTTGTCATTTGCAAAGCATTTTACAACTTCACCCTTTCTTTGTCTGTCATCAAGTGGCTGAACTTCTATAGCAAGATAATTATTTATATCATCTGCTGTAACGATATACGTGTGGCCTTTTGCGCCTTCTATGTATTCAACTGATCCATCTTCGAAATGGCGAACCCATTCAAAATTGCAAGTGGTTGTTCCGTTTGTTGTGTACTGGCTTACTTGAATTTCGTTACCTGGGAAAGGTTCACCTGTTATCTGCAAACCCTCTACTGTGGGAAGGTATCTATCAATATAATCCTCATCATCATAGTCATCTTCTTCTGAATCATCAGCTTCATGGTGTGATGAAGAAGAAGGTTCTTGTTCTCTCTGATTTTTTGCCAACATACGTCGCATTGTACCATCAAAGTGTACACTTCCTGTCTTTTCGATTTCACGAAGCATATCAGGATGATAGGTGATTTTTTTGCTGTCATTTGCAAAGCATTTTACAAGTTTACCCTCTTGTTGTCGGTCGTCAAGTGGCTGAACTATTACAGCAAGATAATTATCTACATCATCTGCTGTAACGGTATACGTGGGGTATGTTGCGCCTTCTATGTATTTCATTGACCCGTCTTGCAAATAGCGAACCCACTCAAACCTACAAGTCGTTCCCCCGTTTTCTAGGTACCCATATGCTTGAATTTCGTTACCTGGGTATGGTTTACCAAGAATCTGCAAGCTTTTTACTGTGCAGGGGCGGACCTGTAGGCTTAACGGGCGTAGCCCGGGCTACGGCTCAAGTTTTGACCAGTAGTGTAAAAAAAAAAAAAAATTCCGATTTTTATACACAGGACACCCTTTTTTTTCCGATTTTTATACACAGGACACCCCTGAACAAGTACGAGAACACCCCTAAAAAAATTTGGGATACCCCTGAGTTGAAGGTCTAGTTCCGCCACTGTTACTGTGGGAAGTAGTTTATTAGTATAATCTACATCATCATAGTCGTTTTCTTCTGAATCTTTAGCTTCATCATGTGATGAAAAAGAAATTTCTGTACCATCAAAGTGTACAAGTTCACTTTCTGTTTCCGTTTCTGTTTTGCTGGCAGCATCCGCCTTTGTCGGGGCTATGACAGCATTGCCACCATTACCTTCCGCATCTTTTCGTGTAGCTCCTTCCCTATTCTAGAACAATCAATAACAAAAAACGAAAAAAAAATCAACAATAGAACTTCTAAGCGCATTTATATATATATATTATACATACTACCTGGCCTGATGTGTTCAATCCATTTAATCGCTAATGTTAACATTAGCTAAGTTAGTGTTTGAGAAAGTAATTATAATTACATATACACACACCAGAGTCTTAAAATTATAACGTTATTTTAAAGTTAATATACGGTAACTAACCTAAGTATATAGGGTTTTTTTCTCATGCTAATAATATATGTGAGTTATGTTATGACAGAAACCGGTAAATGCATTAATTAATTAACTCAATCCATATCTGAACCACCATTTTAAAATTGAAACGAATTTGAATGCTTTGAAGGACTTTAATTAATTAACTCAATCCATATCTGAAAACGTATATGGTTGATAAATCTATGACTATGAAAAAAGTTGGACGGTTAAAAAAACAAAATTAAAAACTTACCCTTAATGAAGAACCCTTTGATGTATATAAATATCTAGTTTGTATAAATGACTTTGCAAACAAACATTCTATAAAATTAATCATTCCATAATTTTTTGAAAAAAAGAAGAAGCAGAATAGCTACTTACCGTCTTTTCTATGTTGAAAAAGACCTCTTCGCCTTCAGAATACTTTCCCACAACATTAGTCAGTTTCATATCATGACGTTCTTGACACTTAAGTGCAATCTCAAGCTTTTGTACAAGAAGAGAGGTTGTTGGCCGTTGTTCACGAGAGCGGTGTAAACACTGGAATGCAATCTTTGAAAATGTTTCCAAAGAAGTGGGGTCCATTGATGGCCTGAGATCTTTAAAGATAATCTGGTCTAAGTTCTTATCTTTGTAGCTTTGTTTCCACAAAGGCACTAAAATCTCTAACCGATCATTGGTGTATCTAAAGCACAATTTCCCACAAAGGACTTCAAATAAGACGACCCCAAAAGAGTATACGTCTGATTCTTTGCTTAGCATGTACGTCTCCATATATTGAGGATCACAATATCCCGGAGTACCTACTAAATTGGTGACAAGAACACTGTGTTGCTGATTAGCAGGTCCAACTTTTGAAAGTCCCATGTCAGAAAGTTTAGCATTCCAGTTGTCATCTAGCAAGATGTTAGCACTTTTTATATCTCTATGGAGAATTCTTTGTCGGGTGCCCCTATGATCATGAAGGTATTCTAGACCCTTTGCAGCATCAACACATATCTTGAGACGTTGTGCCCATGTGAGAACATTGGAGCTTAAATGGCGATCGAGGCTTCCATTGGATGCATGCTCATACACAAGGATCTTCTCACCATCCTCGTCACAATATCCAAGGAGGGAAATGAGATTCTCATGTGAGTATCGAGATAGCATCATGATCTCCTTTAAGAACTCAGGGTCTCCTTGCCCAAATTCCCGACTTAGACGCTTAATAGCAACTAGGCTTCTCCCCTTAGAGTGAGAGATTTCTCCTTCGTATACCTTTCCAAATCCACCAACTCCGATAACTTTGCTACCAAAACTATTGGTGGCTTGTTTTAGGTCTTCTAGATGGATTTTAAGATGTTCAAACTCCTTCATGAAGGACTCCATTGATCAAATAAAAATTAGAGAGGTCAAATCAAGTGTTTCAATCACTGAAAGTTGAGAACTTGAATGGAGATGTGATATAAGAAACTACAAAAAAAAAATGTGTTTGTAAGCTCTCTAATGAAAGAAATTGAAAGATGGTTGATGTGCTTAAGTTGATGAGTTCAATGAGAGTAATGCATAGGCTTACTAAGGATAGTAATTAGAAGCTCTTTATTCAACTAGCCTTACTAACTAAATGCTTCCAGACAATGCAAATCTTGTTATTAATAATTAAGGCATAATCGAATTTAATTAGCTTCTAGCCTTAGCTTATTTTTGTTTTATACAAAACTAACGGGTTGCCGCGGATTATTAGTTGATGCTTGTGCAAATGATTAAGTTTTTAGAAGAAACTTTGAGTAAACTGCTAAAAATGTCTCTAAGGTTTGGTCACTTTTGTCACTTTAGTCCAAAACTCAAACCTTTTGAATCTGGTCCCTGTGGTTTCGATTTTGTAGCCATTTTCATCCAAAAGCAAAATGTGGTCAGATTTTTCAGTTAATATTCAGTTTTTTTTTCTTTTCCTTGCATTTTAATAAGGGCAAAATGGTCATATTTTTTTTTTAATTTGTTATAATAAAACGTTAAAATACCATTTTGCCCTTCATTAAAAGGGATGAAAAAGACAAAAAAAAAAAAAAAAAAAAAAAAACTGGATGTTAACTGAAAAATCTGACTAGATTTTGAATTTCGATGAAAATGGCAACAAAATTAAAACCACAGGGACCCAGATTCAAAAGGTTTGAGTTTTGAACTAAAGTGACAAAAGTGACCAAACCTCAGGATCATTTTGGCATTTACTTTTGTCCATATTTTACTAGTTGAATTTATAGGTTTATAACATACTTCAACAAATTAAGTGCGGCAACCATACAGAGAATATATCACCAGGCATAGCTTCACTAATGTTGGTCACGATGACGATAGTGTTGACGATTAATAACTGTAATTCTTTTAGTATTAATAAATGTAGGAAAAATTACAAGTTTTGTCCTTTATCTTTAGTACTTTATAGGCGGTGTCCTTTTTTCAAATGTTGACAGACGGTGTCCTTTAGTAGGTATTTTGTTACAAGTTTTGTCCTTTAGGCCAAACCCAGTTAGGTTTTTTGGTTAAATTTGGTCATGTGCCTTGCACATGAGGGCATTGTTGTCATTTCATCTCTTTAGGGACTATTGTGTAAAAAACTTATGTTTAGGGACTTGTTTGTAAAGAATTCTTATTTAGGGATAATTTGTAAAAAATAAAAACTAAAATAAATATAAGCTTTCTCTCTCTATAATCTGAACCAACCCATCTCTCTCTCTCTCATCTCTCTCTCTCTCTAAACCACCGGTCATCTACCCGAGCTCCAGCCACCACCCACCCCAATCTGGTGTCTCCCAAACCACCCCTACCCAACATCCACTTCCAAATTCTCAATATCTATCCACAATCACTCCTCAAAAACCTTAAATTTTGATGAAATCTACCGCCACAATGAAGAAGTTGACCGTAGATTCAAGAACTTTTTCCACAAAATGATATGGGATTTTGTGTTTGTTTGTTTCTTTCCAACAATTGGAGACAAAAAAGATGAATCAAATTTATAGATGAATCAACATCAAGTTTCTGTTCAAGATTTGTTTGTTAGATCTACAACATTCAAAAACCTGTAAAGCTTTCAAAACATTAGATAATAACACGCTTCTGAAACTACCAACATTTTGAGATCTAAAAACTGAAATTAGGATCTCGATTAACACGTCCGTACAATCGAAATCGCATTCCAGTTCCGAATCCATTTTTTTATCGTTATAGTTTATCTAGTGGATTGGTGACTCGTTTTGTTCTAGCGAAAATCGGCATTTTTAGAAGATATTGTGTAATGTGGGTGTTACAGAAATGAAGAGAATTTTAAGAAAAATTATAGATGAAATGTGTGGAATTGCAAGTCTTACTCTTTGAGAGTATTCAATTTTTGAAAATGATGAACAATCCTGAGAATAAACTTGGCTTCTTGCAGAGTGGTGGGTATATTGCAGAATTTGGGAATGGTGAACAACATTCTGTGCATTCTTCTTTTAGGTTTGTGTTCGCAAGTTGAGCTATGAATCTTTGAGTGTTAATTCAAGTTGAGCTATGAATCTTTCCTGTTGGTTAATATTTGATAAAACAAATTAGGTTCATATGTTTAGGGTCAAGTTGGGTGGCCGGCGATCTTGCACCGGTTGATGATGATGGTGGTTGATGTGTGGGCGGCGGCGGATGGTTGTTGTGGTGGTGGTGGGAGGTGGGAGATGATGTTGGTGGTAGAAGTGTGGGCGGCAGCAGATGGTTGTGGTGGGAGGTGGTGGATGATGGTTGAGAAGGATGGCGGATGGTTGTGGTGGTGGGAGGTGGGAGATGATGGTGGTGGTAGATAAAGACTGAGAGAGAAATAGAGAGAACTTGTATGTAGGGCTGGCAATTTGGTACCTGTTAAGACATGATTAGACCTGTTTGACTGAAAAATACACCCTTTGACTTTTTTAATTTTTAAAATAATTAAAATTACAATGTTAGAATCTATCATTTATTCATCTTTGTACACAAAACATAAAACTGTTTTATAAACATGAGGTAGAAAGTAGTTAAACGACTCGTAATCATGTTTGAAACTTATGTTGTGCGCGTCGTCAGAAACCTGTTAAACCTGTTAAGACACGATTTGCCAGCCTTACTTGTATGTTTGTAGAGAGATAGAGAGAGAGAGATTTTAATTTTTTAAATAGATATTAGTTTTTTAAATTCTTTTTGTTTTATTTTATTAAAATTAATTTTTAAATAGATATTAGTTTTTTAAATTCTTTTTGTTTTATTTTATTAAAAAGATTTATAAATAAATAGGTAGAAAGACTAAACTACCCCTGTTTGACCAGACTTAACAAAAAAACATAACTGGGTTTGGCCTAAAGGACAAATCTTGTAACAAAATACCTATTAAAGGACACCGCCTGTCAACATTTGAAAAAAAGGACACCGCCTGTAAAGTACTATAAAGATAAATGACAAAACTTGTAATTTTTCCATAAATGTATTAGTCAATTAATATCGTTTTCATTTTATGAATAGGTAAAAAATTAGCCAATTAATTAATGTCATTGCATTTAATGAATAGGTAGGTAATAAAAAAAAGAATAAAAAAAATCAATCAAACAAGAGGATAGCAACATTAGAAAATAGAAACCAAGTCTCGTTGCAATTAGTGGCGGACCTAAGATTTTTTTTCAATGGGGTCCACTTTTTTAAAAGACTATTAAAATACCCAACTTAAAATAAGATTAAAAAAACACAAAAAAAAAAAACGGATCAAAACATGTATCGAACTCGGGACCTTTTGTCTATAAACAAGGGGTTTTACCAATGCACCACAATCACTTTCATGGTTATGGGGTCTAACTGAATTATTTTACAGGGTCCATAGAAAATTTTATATATTGCTTCTACTACTTTTTAAAAAAAAGATTAGGATCCGGAGACCCCGTTCCGCTTAATGTGGGTCCGCCCCTGCTTGCAATTAAAACAACATACGGACCACCAAACCAAGTGCTTCACTATTCATTTTTCCAATTCAGTAGTTATATATTTTAAATTTATTCATAAAAAAAATTGGGCCCCTCTGGGTTTGGGCCCTGACCATCTCCCACCCCGTCCGGCCGTCCCTCCCTCCGGGCCGGCCCCTGCGTTGTTATGGCTGAGAGTAATAACGTTTAAACCCTTGGACTCTTAAATCTTGACTCCTATGCATACGTGTTTATCGGTTCGGTTTATTTGGTTACAATTTTTATTCGGTCGGAACTGAAAACCGACCCGAATTAACTATTTTTTCTCAGATTACTGTCCAAACTTCAAAAGGGTTGCATCCAATTTAAGGATGATACCAGAATCGGGAAAAAAATCTCACCACCGCTAATCCAATTTAGATCAGAAACATAGATGTAAACTTCATACTGTTATGACTCGGTAATTAGCAACAATCCAATCCAATCCAATATAAACTTAGAAGTTGAACAATTAATTATCCCATATTATTTATGGGAATAAAAAGGTAATGAGAAGTAGACAATACCTGAGGCTATAGTATAGAAACAAGCTCTTCAGATCTGATCGGACTTAAAAAAAAAAGAGGAACTGCAAAATGGATATAATGAACTTAGAAATTGAACAAACGAGATTTCATCACCTCATACTTATTACGGGAATAAATAACTAGGTAACAACAACTTCATTGAAAGAGTCGTATATATCCAAAATAAAATAAAAGGACCGAGATATTAGAAAATAGAAATTAGGACATAGTTAAGAGACTGGAACTTTCTTGCAAAATAAAATAAAAGGACCGAGGTGTTGGAGATTAGGACATAGTTAGAGACTTGGAACTTTCTTAGAAAATAATTGATTTTCATTGTGTGAATGTGTTGGGATTGAACCCTACTAGAGGAACAGATGATGTAAAGCCAAAACCGGTTCACAACAGTGGATTTATAATAAACAGTAGTTTACCCAAGACTTTCCCCTTGAAAGTGATTCATAACAGTTGTTGAACCTTAAGCATTGATCTGCTACAACAACTGCTGCCCTTAACAACTGATGAAGACCTTAAAGACTGTTGAAGTCTAAACACTGTTGCCCTATCAAATGCTGTTCTCTAAGCGTTGTTGAAGACTCAAGCACTGACCACTCAAAGACTGATCACCTTTGAAGAAAGCACTGATGCTCAACATCAGTGCTTGGCCTACAATAGCTGAAAGCTGGAACAGATGTTTGCCTTTGCATTGTATTTTACTTGTAATCAGTGGTTAGCATAGCAGTGTCTGTATTAGGTCAGATGTTAGAGTTTGTTAGTTTGTTAAACGTCACTTTCATGGTGACGTCAGCAAAGATACTTCAGTGGATTGGCTTGTCTATAAATGGAACAGTACTCTGTACTGTTACATTTGATTGTCTGTGAGATTTCATCTCCTCCAATCCTTTCATCCTGTACAGTCAACCATTGGGCATCTTGCTGAGGGGGAGTTTTGTTTGTAAGTATGTTTTGTAATCTTTTGATTTACTTTGTAATCTTTCGACTGATGCAATTCATGTGTTTATCAAATCCATTTCTCTTTATGATTGTGTTTACAAAGTTTGTTGTTCATTTCCGCTGCACTTAAACTCTGTTCATTTCTATTAATTTGTTCAAATTATACAAATAAACACAATCATGAGAGCCCCCGATCCTAACAATTGGTATCAGAGCCAGAACAGTCAGATTCGATCTAACAATCAATTTGACATAACAGTTCAGCTCAACATTCATTGATGCTAAGGTTGATCGTATTTGTTGAAAAACAGAGTAACGAGTAACCACGCTCAAAGTTGTTTATTCAAAAACTCTGTAAAACAACCTGGATGTCATAAGACACAAAATTCTCGTAACAAGTGACGTCATGCTTAAATCACCAATAGTTTCAGATCTGAAATTTTGTCTGATAATTTTTGGTTTGATTATTTTAGTTACAAAATTGATTTCAAGTGTTATTATGAAGTTTTGTGTTGTTCTCATCACAAAAACTGCTAAGGTGTTTTACCTCATATTGACAAAGGCCTATGTTCAGATAAAACATTGATGTTTTTGTTAACATTAAAAGAGGGAAATTAAAACTTTAGTTATTAAATCGTGTGTATTGAAAAACAGGTTGAGAATCCTCAAAAAGGACCAGATCAATTTTGTTAAAAATACATTAAGAAAATCAGAAGTCAAATACGTCCAAATCATGAGTAATGTGGAGTTTGTCATAAGCATGTGCAATAATGACCAAATTTTGTAAAACATTGCTGAAAAATGATTTTGGAATCAAAGTATTCTTTCCTTAGAACCTTCTAGTAAGTGGTTCAAAACTTATCTATGGAAAGGTTAAAAAGGAAAAGATGAAAATCACTAAACTCAAAACACTTGAGAGTTCACAGGTTACTAAACAGCTGAGTGCAATCACTGGTTCAGGACAGTTTAGGTAACTGTTATATCAGAAGGTAAAACTTATTTAAGAGGACTAAGGCAATTTTTCAAAAATCTATCACATGGGATAGGGTTTACAAAAGACTCTCAAACCTTTGTGAACATGTTTCCTCAGAAATACAATCATCTGACAGGAAATGGTCTTCATCAATGGTTATAAAATTTTACTCAAACCACTGATCATTATTATAAAATTGAGATTTAAACAAGGTTGACTCTATCCAAAATTATTTCTGTTATGGAAATTACCAGATCTAATTGACTTATCTATCTGAAACTTTTACCTGTTTTTTTTAAATGGTAAAAGTTACTTGTAAATATCAGGATATATTATTCTCTCATTTTTTTATAGAGAATATTATATTTGGTGCTTTTACTTGTTTTGGATAGTAAAAGCTCATTACCTGACAGGATGAAGATCTATTCTTTAAAAAAAAGGATATAATCCTTGATAATAAGTCAAATGGAGATGGTGTTTGGGTTAGGGTCAATTCATACAGAAACTCAAGTATAGAACCATTTCTCAAAGTTGATTGATAACAAGTGCTCAAAATGTTTTACCTTAAACTTAAAAGTCTCAATTAAAATTTTTGCAGTCAAAGTTGACTGTAGTTACCATCTGGGATACTTTACCACAGCCAAGGCCTATAAAGTGTTTTAAACACAAGAACTGGGTCTGTGAAAGAGTCTTTGAATGTAAAGTTCAATAAAACTTTCATCATTGAAAATCCTAGCAAATCCTGCTTAACTGTTTAATCCTGTTAAATTTACATATGAAGATGTGTCTGTTTAGACTAACCCTGCAGGTACCCCACAATTCTCATCACAAGACTTTGGATATGATATTGAGTTTCTTCAATACAAAATCATATTCACCACAAGAAGCATCAGATGTTCAAAACAATTGTTAAAGCTCTTCCACTGCTGGATCAACAGTTGTTGAGAAAACAACACCCCAACCTCTCTCATCACATGATATCCAACCACTGATGACATCAGACATCATTTATGAGGGATTGCTATGAAAAGGTTTGATTTCTTTACAACATATCCATACTACAGATCAGTTGGCTGATGTACAAATCAAAGCATAAGATACATCTACCTTTAAAAACTTGATCTCTAGGATTGGAATGCTAAACATAGATTAAAACAAGTTTTCTTGTATTCTATGTGAAAATAGCATAAAAGTGTTTTTAGAAAATCAAAATAAAAACTTTAAAAATAGTTAAAATTGAATTTTCAATAAATCTCCAAAGTCTGGTGAAACCACTGTTTTCACTTAAAACTCTGACTGGCATGTCTATCCACTGACAAAGGGTATCCTCTGATTCCATTATCTTTCATCCACTGACAGTGTTATAGTTCTCCACTATTCACAACCACTGATGACACACATCAGTGGTTTGCCAAACAACTGTCTTCCATTCTCAATCAGTGGTTACACGTGAATAGATGATAGCCATCAGATCTTGTCACATGGCCAGATGTTAACCGTTCGATTTTTGAAACTGTTGTCTTCCCAATAAAACGTTTACTCGCCTAATGGCTAAAGAGACAAAAGTTTCTAAAACACAAACAGGGGAGTCTGAGCAAAATTTGGATGAGTCCACATCTACTTCTCAGACTTCAGCTGTTGAGCCCACTGCTCTTGGTGACCACAGTAGCACAACCACTGCTGTGCAACCCCCACCAAAAACCTCTAAAAGGACCAAAAAGAAACCCACCAAGCCCACAAAAAGGGGCCTTCTGGAAGATGAGATCCCAGAAGTTAACCCTGTGACAACACAAATGTCACAAGAAACCACAGTTGCTACTTCCTCACAACAGTTGGAAAGATCTCCAACCAAAACTAAAAATCCTCATGATTCCTCACAAAAGGAACATGTTGTAAGCACAGGGATCCCATAACTTGTAACATCATCCTCATTTGAGAGTATGTTAAACTGTCCTTCTCCCAGGACAACTTTGCTTTCCACACCACTCTCCACATTTCAAATCATGGCAACTACCACATCACTGTTTGAAACCATTGAAAGTCAATCACAAAAAGGCCCCTCTCATCAACACATTTCTGAGAGCAAAACTTCCACAATGGTTGTGTTTGATAAAAATCAATTGGTTATCCCACAAACAGTTGAGGAGGCTACATCACTTGGATTTCACGAAATCCCTGTTGATAGTTCAATTGGAGCAGATACTACAGATGTTGAATCCACTGATTTACATCTGGACAGTAGTTTCATATATAAGTCTCCTTTGAAGGCAATTTCTACTAGGGATACTTTGGTAACCACTGTTGGTATTAAAACCACTGGCAGGTTTACTAAGGAATCCTCTGTTGTGGAAAGAAGACCCCAGTACCAAGAAAAAAGGGCATCTAAGGTTGAAGCAAGTGATAAATCACATGTTCATGATACCCTAGATACAACTACCACCTCTGGTAGGAGCTCAGATGATCCTATTAAGTTAGGAGATGGGCTAAAATATAAGGAATTAATGGACAAAGTTACAAAGATTGAGACACCAGTAGGAGATATCAAAAATGTACTGCAACAGATGTTACACTCTGCAATATCTCGAAACACTGCTTAATCCTCTGCTCAAACCACCAGAATTGTGAAACAAGTGTATTCTCTGCTTCAACAACATTATCAACATGCTAATCAGTTACATGATTCAAAAGTGCAGACATTCAAAGAAGAAGTTGAAGCCAGGTATAAAGACACACAGGAAGCGCTTAAAGCTATTAAGAAAATTCCCATTCCTGACACTACCCCTGCACCTATCTTCGAAAGAGTTGATGATGCCAAAAAGGGGGAGAAAAATGACTCTGAGGAAAATCTTTCAGTAACTTCTGCTGAAACATCTGTCAAAGAAAAGAAAAAGGGAGGTGATGAAACCTTGAAAATTCAAGCAGATGATGAAGATACACAAATGAGGATCGTTCAAAGTCAAGTCAATTCAGCTGGTCTCAAAACCACTGCTGATATTAAAAGGGTAAGGGATGAGAGCAGAGCTTTGGTTGTGAAAAAGATAGTTCTGCAAAAAGAAAAAGAAGAGGTTGGTACTTCATTAAAGAAGAGCCCTGTTAGAAAAACAAGGCAATCAACAACCACGGCATCTAAAACTAAGCCAGTTACTACTTCAACCACAACTTCTGTTCCCACAAAATCACTTACACCTCCACCACTAACAACATCGGTCACCCAAACAACTGCCACCAATTCCACATCAACACAGACCACAACCACTGCCATCCCCACTAAATCAACCACTGCCCCACCAAAAACATCCTCTCCACCATCACCACCTGCCAAAAAGCAGAAGACATCAGATGTTATAACATCTGTTGTAATGACAACAGTGGTTGAAACACTAGTTGTTTCAACAACAGTTAGTCAGATCACATCAGCAGATGTTTCAGTTACTTAGCTAGAACAAAGAAAAAGGCAAGAGCAGATTGAACAAGAAACTGCAGAAGAGATAGCTGTAGCAAATGAAATCATAGAAACGGCCTTCAAACAAATGTCAGCTGAAAACTCTGAAGCAGCAAAAGTTCAGAGTATTGATCATACTGAAAACTCTGAACTACCAAAGGCTAAGAGTAATGATCAGGCTGAAAACTCTGGACCAACAAAAGCACAGAGTATTGATCAACAAATTCTCACAAGGCTACAATCTCCTAACTCATCAGTAAATAAATCTCTCCCAAGAAACCCATTGGGTTCAAAAGTACTAAAGTGGATGTCTGATCAAAAGACCCACGTATTTACCCTGTTCGGATCCAATGGAGAAGTGAAGTACATATCAAGGAAACAAGCACTAAGCCTTGGTGTTGAAGATCTACAAGATCTCCTTGAACTTACACTGTGCAAGGATGATGATGACTCAAGTTCCAAGGACTTTGAAGAAGAACTTAAAAGACAAGCTAAGGAACTTCTGATGAGAAAATAAAGATCCAGAATAATGAAGGGTTTTGGCATCATCTGTTCCAGGGGGAGATTGTTGGGATTGAACCCTACCAGAGGAACAGATGATGTAAAGCCAAAACCGGTTCACAACAGTGGATTCATAATAAACAGTAGTTTACCCAAGACTTTCCCCTTGAAAGTGATTCATAACAGCTGTTGAACCTTAAGCACTGATCTGCTACAACAACTGCTGCCCTTAACAACTGATGAAGACCTTAAAGACTGTTGAAGTCTAAACACTGTTGCCCTATCAACTGCTGTTCTCTAAGCGCTGTTGAAGACTCAAGTACTGACCACTCAAAGACTGATCACCTTTGAAGAAAGCACTGATGCTCAACATCAGTGCTTGGCCTACAATAGCTGAAAGCTGGAACAGATGTTTGCCTTTGCATTGTATTTTACTTGTAATCAGTGGTTAGCATAGCAGTGTCTGTATTAGGTCAGATGTTAGAGTTTGTTAGTTTGTTAAACGTCACTTTCATGGTGACGTCAGCAAAGATGCTTCAGTGGATTGGCTTGTCTATAAATGGAACAGTACTCTGTACTGTTACATTTGATTGTCTGTGAGATTTCATCTCCTCCAATCCTTTCATCCTGTACAGTCAACCATTGGGCATCTTGCTGAGGGGGAGCTTTTTTTGTAAGCATGTTTTGTAATCTTTTGATTTACTTTGTAATCTTTCGACTGATGCAATTCATGTGTTTATCAAATCCATTTCTCTTTATGATCGTGTTTACAAAGTTTGTTGTTCATTTCCGCTGCACTTAAACTCTGTTCATTTCTATTAATTTGTTCAAATTATACAAACAAACTCAATCATGAGAGCCTCCGATCCTAACAGAATGTTGCTTGGAAAGGTTTCACAAAAAAGCGTCGTCACTGAAGAAACACAGAACTAATTTTAGGGTTAATTAGTTTGGTTTATGTTTCAAACATGAGGGTTAATCTTCTTTAACTTTCCTGAGCTCCGTGATGGTCCGATCTTCCTGCAAAACAGAACACCGTTAGCTCGTTAAGAGGGGAATATGGGGATTTCCCTCTTAACCAGACTCCGGTGTGAGAATAAGTATCTGCTTTGAGGAAATAAGTGTGTGTTAAGAGTGAGAATGAAGAGAGCAGGATGAATCAACCTGTGCATGAAGGTCCTCCATTTATAGCCGGAGAGGTGTAAGAAGAGATGGGCTGATGGGCCTTGGGCCGGAAGGCGACAACAAAGAATATCCCTCTCGTCTCACTAGTATCGACCGTTAGTGCCTTCTAGAAGATCTCCTGTGCTGCCGCACCATGATTGGAGCCACGTGTCCCTGTTGTCGGCCTTGTTGTCCCTCTACCATCAGCAGGTAAGTGGAGATCGTGGGGCAGGTGTCGCCGCCCCCTGATTGGTGCCACGTAGGTGTCCTTGTGTACTTATTGTCTCCTGCACGTCAGACGATCGTGGAGCACGATAGAGCACAGCCTGGTGGACGCTGATTGGCTCTTTCTTCTGCCACTTGTACCTTGTGTACTCTCTGAAGTGGCCTTGCGCTCTAACCCCTGCGCGACCCTTGTTGAGCACGTAACTGTCCCGCGCGAGGGTGTAGAGACTGAAGACTCTTATTCAGACACAAGTGTGAAAATTGACGTTATCTCTTGATTCGACCTCGCGCGAGGCTATATCCTGCTTTGAACAGCTCGCGCGGGTCTGGAAATTGATCAGCTTGCTGAGTAAGTAGTATGGTCCAGCGCGCGACCTGAATGGTATGCGCGGCTTTTTGGGACCATACCCCTTCAAGTCCCCCCAGTCCAGTGCTGCACCATGCGCGAAGTAAGTGGTTGGAGCTCTGGACTTAGAAAAAAGAAAATGCTGGCTGTGAGAAATGCTTGCCTGATCTTGGTAGGCGGCGCGCGTGTAAGTGTTTGTTAGTTACTACGGCGCGGCTACCAGATTCGGCAAATACTTCTCTGCTTTTGAGTGTAAGCGCGCAGGTTCATTGGATAATTATGAAAGCTGCGCGGCCTGAGTAACTTCTGCATGAAGTTTGTAGTAATTTTGAGAGGGAAAAGCCTAGAATTTTGAATTCTGACAGGTTGGTGCAAATGTCGTTGAATGCGACGTTTGAGTTGACTGCTGACACGGTGATGATGATACTGTTGCTGACGGTTCGGCTTTTCGTCAGGCGAGTGAGGCCCAGGCGCGCGTGGTAACCGTCATTCCGGGAATCTCGCCTTACGTGGCGTCTGCTGATTGGATACGCGCGCGATGATTCCGGCACGTTTACCATCGCATTAAATGCGATGGGTATATATAGTCGACGAGGGGATAGAGGAAATCACAAATCCTTCTTCTGTTTCCACTTTTCTCTCGACTATTCAGGGTTTCTTCAAATCTTCAAGCAGATCTTCAAGTTTTTTGAAGGTAGTCTTCAAATTTCTCAGAAGTTTAGACGATTTCCATCCCATTTTCAACTACTTTTATAAATGACTGAAGAAGAATCACAACTTGAAGAGGGTCCTCTCCCTGTTCTCAGATGGGATCAAGGGTTATTCGAGCAAATAACCCGAGGTTTCCAGTTTCTGCCGGAGTGGGATGCACGATATCCCAGTCAAGGGCAAACAGCCGCCGATGCACCGCCGGGGTATATTACCCTCTTTGAAGACTTTTTCCTTCAAGGAAATTTCCGGCTTCCGGCGACGGAGTTCATCGCACACATACTCCATTATTATGGTTTTCATATATCCCAACTCAGTCCACCCGGCATGGTAAGGGTGAGACACTTCGAGTTCTTGTGTCGATGTCATGAGATCGAACCCACAGTTGAGAAGTTCCGGGTGTTCTACCAGCTGATCAGGAACATCGGTTTTTATTCTTTCGGCAACCGAGGTTCTGCCAAGAAGATACTGCTGAATCCACCGAAGAGTTTCCATGACTGGAAGAAGAAGTTCTTCTTCATCAGAGAAGAAGTCATTCCGATCGCTATGATCTTCCGCGCACCAGATGTGATCGAGAAAGAGGAGCTTGCCATCCCCAAGCATGCCGATTGGTATTTAAAGCTTACTGCGACGCCGAATCGGATCTTTGGAGAGAATGTATTAGTTGCGGCGCAAATGAGTGACAAGTGGCCGAAGACTAGCAACGAAGTTCCTATCCTGAAGTTCGAAGATAGAGGTACGTTGTTACTCAAAACTCATCTACCTTGATTATTTTTCTGTATTTTTAACTGTTGAAATTGGTTGCAGAAGCGCATCTGTATCAAGCTGCTTTCCCCACCTTTGGTGGGTCTATGGGGGTGCGCCCGCTGGAATCCGGGGAGTAGTACTGGTATGAGCGCATCAAGGGTCACTTCTTTTATCCTCTTCCTGGGGCCTTTGCCAATCCTCCTACTGCAACCGAAGGTGCGCATCTACCCAACCCCAGGCCCTTGCGTGCCGTGACTTTCGCTGGGAAAGAAATTCTCTATCTTTCCAGTGAGGAGTCTGTAGGGTCATCAAATGGGGAGCTAAGTTCCTGGTCTAACATCTTTGCAGGTGTGTTGCGCGACCTTGGCATAGATCCTAAGGAAAAGAAGAAACCAAGCAAGAAGAAGAAGAAGGTCATAACGATAGATGCTGAGGTGACCAGCAAGAAGGGCGGAAGTAGCCGCGCGACTGCTGGGGATTCCGATAAAGGTACTCTTAGATTTTGGCATAGTAACCTGGAAGACTATGTTGTTGCGAGTGACTCACTTGAGGGTCTGTCCCGTATAGGTGAGAAGAAGGCCAGCGCTGCTGGTTCGAAGAGTTCTGGGAGCACCGGGTCAAGGAACCCTGATGCTGGCGCGACCCCTTCCTCAATTGCTCTTGTTGAAGAAGAGGAAGAAGAATAACATGAAGAACCTGCTGCCAAGTTAGTGAGCAGGAAAAGAAGTGGAGAGACAGCTGCAGCTGATGTCAAGGTGGCGCAGAAGGCTGAGGAGGTCCCTGTGATAGGGAAGCAAAGCAGGCTGCGCACCCTATATAAATTTTCTCCAGGTTAGTGTTGAGTTGATGCTTGTCTTTTTTACTTTAGTGACATCTCTTTTTAATGCTTAGTTTCTCCAGAGGCACAGAAGAAGGCCCCTGAGAAGACTAAGGGTGTTGAGATTAAGGATCCAAAGGAGCCGATGTCGAAGAAGATGAATTTTACCATCAAACATCCCCAGAAAACCGTGGGGACGGTTGAGAATCATCCCCATACATAGTAGTACGCTCTATGGTTTTCATACGCCTATCACTATAATCCCGTGTGTACCCACGATTATTTTGATCGTCGCATGATCCGCATTGTGACACCTGTGTCACTTCAACCACCAAACAAATACCAAACCAATGAAATATTATATTTCATACTTGGGATTTGTGTAAATATGTGTATCATTCGCACATATCAATTCTTGTTCGATTTCGAGCCTTAAATCGCTTTCTTGAAGGTTATACGCAATCAAATGCATAAATATAACCAGTTTAATACAAAAAACACTCCGTAATAGTGAAATAGGCTTAACATACCTTAAATAACCTTTACATAACTTAGAAATAAGTTTTGGAAGGTTTGGTGTGGCGAAATCAAGTTTATTCAATCACAGGGACTATTTGCATCAACTTGCAAAAGTCTGCCGATTCGTAAGGCAACGTATAGCCCGGAACATGATCATAAGCTAAACACACCATAAATAACCAAAACATATCTTAGAAATAAGCTTTGAGTGGTTCGGTGTGCGTAAATATGCTTATTTGATCTTACAGGGACTAAAAGTGTCAAAAACGGCGTAAGTTTGCATTTTCGCGCATATCTTACGTTCTGACCACTTATGGACATCCAAAATTTTTGTACACACTAAATTTTTTTTATTTTAGTGATCAGCATGCAAAAATTTCATTCGTCGCTTAATTTGGATCGTTTTTTCGTTCGTTACGACTTCCGTCGTAATTAACCGAACAACTCAACCGTACGACCAAACGAACCAACATCCGAGATATTTTTGAGCATATTTTAAGTTCCCTATACTTTAACATCATTTTAGAGCTTTGAAATGGGGTTAACGGGGCTTAAACGTGTCAAAAATGCATCAAAAATCAAGTTTCTCAAGTGCAGGGACTAAATTGTCAATTTCTGAAAGTTACTGGTCTGCAAGTAGCTTACGGACCGTATGGCCCATATCCTTACGGTCCGTAAGGAATGCCCAGCGACCAGAAATCATATTTTGCAATCTGTTTGATACTTTTGGGGCTGTTCTTGCAAGTTCTTGGTGTGGCAGCCAAGTTAACACCTCTCCAAGCAAATTAGCTGGCCTCTAACACTTGTATGGCTAGGATTTCTTGCTTCTTGGCCACACAAACACATGTCTTGATCTTGTTGATCACCAACAAGTATAAATAGCATGGCCAACTTCCATTTCATTTGCTCATTTCCTTCTTTTCTCCTCTCTAATCTGGATTGGGAGCTCTCTCATCTGATTGGAAGCTTATTCTTTATAGAAAAGATAGCAAGGACCTTTAGTGAGCATTCCTTCATTCTTTTATTTTGCTTACTAGTTTAAAAAGTCAAACAGTGTTTGACTTTCAGTTTGACCAGTCAATGGTCAACGTAAAGTTTGGTTGAACTTTGCAACGTGATTGTAATCACGTTGGTTATAATCCTTAGTGATTATGCCTACTGATTACCATGTTATCTAGGTGTAGTGACGAGTCAAAGTTTCGGTCAAAATGCGTTTTAGCACGCATTTTGCAACAGAAATACTTGTAGGTATCAAAACACTTTGTTTTGATACCAAATCAGTTTTCTAAGTAGGTTAAACATGTTTTGACATGTTTAACTCATCACTACTAGTTTAGTGCTTGTTTAGGGTCGTAAGTTAAGCGGTCTAGACAACCGCTTAGACTTTCGAACCCGACCCGTTTGGTCGATCATTAGGATCCGACCAAGCTTGCTAAATGATCATAGTTGCATAGGGAATAACCCCTGAGGTTATACCTTATGATCACATAGGATTGGTTAACTATTCGTTAATTGGTTTACATGCCCATATGAAATGACCAAAATGCCCTTTTATAGCATAAATCCGTAATGTGCATATGTGAACATATTTTTGACATCTAATCTGAATTAGTAACATGTTAGGGTATAATTGGGCATGTAAGACTTGACATAGCTCATAGATAACCATCCAAACATAGTTTGCGCAACCGACACGTTATAGTAGCTTATGCTACCATAATGGGTCGAAACGGGTCAAAAGCACTTAGGTAGACTTTCAAATCAGAATGTTAGCTCTATTAAATCATACCATATGAGTTCAATTACTCATTAGATTTATAGAACATCATTCTATCCTATCTCCCGGTTTAGGAGCCGTTTAATAACATAGTTACCTATATTAGGTGCCGTTTGATTCCGTACTCCCTCTAGCTTTGCTTGGTTGTTGTTCAAGACTTCTAAGCACCCTCAAGTGAGTACATAGTCCCCTCTTTTACTATTTTCAATGTTTTGGGGTGAAGCATGTGTACCTATCTGTTATGTTTATGATTTCAAAGTATAAATGATTATACCTATTAGTACTTATCTTTTGACAAACCGAATGATTATTTATGATCTAAACACTGATTTTTCACAGATAATATTTATTTATTGAATTGTACTTATTTATTGTTCACCAGACCGATTGGTAGTATGATATAGCGCTATAGGATTTGACACCCCATTCCTGTTGTCATGGAATGTCTGAAACCAATTTGTTTCTCCAACCAAATAGGGATTGCCTTTGTGGTATCCCTATAGTCTCAAAGGTGTATTTTGATGCACTAGGTCTGATTGAATTCTTAAATCACATTTTTATTGTATATTTTATTATACTCCCAAAAGTATAGTTTGATATACTCTCATGTGTGATATTGTACAAACAACATATATTTTATTAAATTACCAAAAACATATTTTAAATATGTTATTTATTCAACCAAAACATAGTTTAATATGTTATTTATAAGTCCGAAGTATACTTTTGATATACTACCAAAACGATTATTTTGACTACTAAAGTATATTTAATATACTATCTGTTTAACGATTTTGGAACCAAAATATATTTTGATATATTATCTAATCGACTTTCTTAAAACCAAAGTATATTTTTATATATACTACAAACATTTTATCAAAAACCTTATTTTATAAACTCATTTTACTTGATTATTTATTATGCATCATTCTTTTATATCATCAAATTTCTCATAAGTTTTCACATGATTTTATAAAGAAAACATTTTTAGGTTCATTACTACTTTTTGTTAAAACATTCTTTTAAACTTATAAGTCATGAATCATGTATAAACAAAACCTATGTATCTCACATACATTTTTATGCTGACGTACCTATTTTTACACATGTTTCAGGTACTGCTTTGTGATGATTGTTGATACATGCTATACATAGGATGGACTCGTGCCTTAGTGACTTTAAAACTTGAAAGATAATAATTGCATTTATCTGATTTGTAATAAACAATGAGTTCAATAATTTAATAAAACAAAATTATTTATTCCATGGTTGTGAAACAATGATTCTGTTACAACACTCCCCGACGTTCCCGCCACGTTTTGTTGTTTTACGTGGTCGGGGTGTGACAGAAAAGTTGGTATCAGAGCCAATGGTTATAGGGAATTAGGTTATTAGTAATGCTTTGACCTAGACTATAACCTTCCTAGGACCCTAACACAAGTTTTCTTATGTTTAGTTTTAAAACAATACCGTCACCTATCCTTAGGTGACAACCACAATAAGAATACAAATTTGAATCCGTTTTGAAAATCAATCATCTGTTCTAGGATGATTTATTGTAAGGTTTTGAACCTTCAAATTTTTCAAAATCTCGTTAAAGTTTGGGTCTAAATAATGTGAACACATGCAAACTGGAAGAGTGAATGCCTGTACCCTGAGTTTTCTGTCTAAGGCTAGAGTGTTCGTACAAATCCGCAGTATCAGACCAGTCACTCTTACCTGGGAACTCTTGGGGTGAGTGTTCACTTATAAGCGAGCATGTCTTCGGTGATACATTATAATGATCCATTTACTTTGACCAGTCACTGCGTGTCGTTTGTTTGTTCGAGGTAACAAACAAATGATCGCAATTTTTATGCTTTCTGTTTTCATTTCCCTTGTTTCCTCCCATGTCTTCCTTTTTCTTCATAATGCCTCTTCATCGCAACAAGACTCAAGTGTCCGGACCAGGTGCTACAATTGCCCAACAAATAGGCGTCGTACTCCAGAAGACCGTTGATTTAGCTATCACCATGACTCGTCTCAGGGATGAAGCCGTGCAAGGGAACCGCTCCTTGGAGCAATCGATGCAACCGTCATCATCCAAATCAAATACCCTGTTACAAATGTACCCATGGTGGACGATGGAGACATTTGGTTAACATGTGTCGCTTTGCTGTTCAAAGCAAAGCAGTTGCAAACCCTGTTGCTGCTTAACCTTCAATTTCTGCTTCATATGTCGCCTTGGCATATCTAGCGCCTCAACCTCATGAACTTTCTACCTTGTGTATCGACTTAAGCACGCCTAGTGCAAGGTGTCGAAGCACCTCTTGTTACACAAATTCCAAAATCCATGTAGGATCTTTCTATCCTCATAATTAGATCCTTATGGATGAATATCACTCAAATCAGAGCCCTTAATTGAATTATTCGTATGCCTTAATACATACATTACGATTCAATAAGGACAAAGCCGAATTCTTATTAAGATCTTCTTATCTTCATAGTTAGATTCTAATGATTAAAGTGCCAAATGGAATCCACGGATTGGATTCCTGGCGTGCTTTAAATATCCATGTCCAAAGATAACAAAGTAAAGATCAAGTTAAACAATTATGTAATTATGTGCTTATGTGTTTTCTTATGTGTTTTGTGTTTTTATGTGATCCATCCAAATCCTCGTAGAATCTTCCATATCTCATATGAGGGATTCATAGTAGGATATCAAAAGGTACTATCTTAAATCCATAATGGACTTCTACGTCGTAGTTAAGTCCCTTGGATTATAAAGTACTATTCTATAATTGGACCCCTTGAGTGGTCTGATTAAACAGATTGATTCAAAATTCTGGTTAGAAATATCATGTGATGATATAGTTGAAAAGATCCCTTAAGTGATCAATTTAAAAAGATCGTACGGTGGTCTAGTTAAGAAGATCATGTGTTGATCTAATTAAAAAGATTGTTCGTTGATCTACTTAAAAAGATCCTTTGGTGGTCTAGTCAAGCCGCTTCATGTTTATTCGATTGAATTTTTCCCCTACGCATTATGAAATGAACTGTGCGGACTGTGCAAGGAATTACGTAATTATGGATGCATACATAATTATGGAATTCAGTGCACAAAAATCACAGCAAGTTTCATCATGTGTTAAGACCTATAGTGACGAGAATAACGAAACGAGAACAATGTAGAAAGGAGCATGGTGGATACGCCGCTGGTACTTCCTATATATAAGTGTTCCTTACTACATTGCGAACGTAGCGTTATTTAAGTTACTAGAAGTCCCGGACCTTGACTAATGTCATTTTATCTTAAACTCTCCAATTCTAATTTCAAGCACACACAAGTTTCCTATGATAGTCTTCATAAGAAACGTTCTTCTGTCTGTAGTTCGAAACTCCATGTTTTGTTACTACAAGGACTCCACTTTGACTGTTGACAATTTCGCTAAGAATCCTAACATGGCCTAGAGTTTTACTTAGGGTTTGAGGGATTCATTCAAAAGCGAAACAATCACAGTTGTCTTCACAAGTTTCCTCTAAAATTAAATTTCGGGGCGAAATTTCCTAAAGTAAGGGAGACTGTGACACCTGTGTCACTTCAACCACCAAAAAAATACCAAACCAATGAAATATTATATTTCATACTTGGGATTTGTGTAAATATGTGTATCATTCGCACATATCAATTCTTGTTCGATTTCGAGCCTTAAATCGCTTTCTGGAAGGTTACGCAATCTAATGCGTAAATATAACCAGTTTAATGCAACAAACACTCCGGAATAGTGAAATAGGCTTAACATACCTTAAATAACCTTTACATAATTAGAAATAAGTTTTGGAAGGTTTGGTGTGGCGAAATCAAGTTTATTCAATCACAGGGACTATTTGCGTCAACTTGCAAAAGTCTGCCGATTCGTAAGGCAACATACAGCCCGGAACATGATCATAAGCTAAACATACCATAAATAACCTAAACATAGCTTAGAAATAAGCTTTGAGTGGTTCGGTGTGCGTAAATATGCTTATTTGATCTTACAGGGACTAAAAGTGTCAAAAACAGCGTAAGTTTGCATTTTCGCGCATATCTTACGTTCTGACCACTTCTGGACATCCAAAATTTTTGTACACACTAAAATATTTTTATTTTAGTGATCGTCATGCAAAAATTTCATTCGTCGCTTAATTTGGATCGTTTTTTCGTTCGTTACGACTTCCGTCGTAATTAACCGAACAACGCAACCGTACGACCAAACGAACCGACATCCGAGATATTTTTGAGCATATTTTAAGTTCCCTATACTTTAACTTCATTTTAGAGCTTTGAAATGGGGTTAACGGTGCTTAAACGTGTCAAAAATGCATCAAAAATCAAGTTTCTCAAGTGCAGGGACTAAATTGTCAATTTCTGAAAGTAGCTGGTCTGCAAGTAGCTTACGAACCATATGGCCCATATCCTTATGGTCCGTAAGGCATGCCCAGCGACCAGAAATCATATTTTGCAATCTGTTTGATACTTTAGGGGCTGTTCTTGCAAGTTCTTGGTGTGGCAGCCAAGTTAACACCTCTCCAAGCAAATTAGCTGGCCTCTAACACTTGTATGGCTATGATTTCTTGCTTATTGGCCACACAAACACATGTCTTGATCTTGTTGATCACCAACAAGTATAAATAGCATGGCCAACTTCCATTTCATTTGCTCATTTCCTTCTTTTCTCCTCTCTAATCTGGATTGGGAGCTCTCTCGTCTGATTGGAAGCTTATTCTTTATAGAAAAGATAGCAAGGACCTTTAGTGAGCATTCCTTCATTCTTTTATTTTGCTTACTAGTTTAAAAAGTCAAACAGTGTTTGACTTTCAGTTTGACCAGTCAATGGTCAACGCAAAGTTCGGTTGAACTTTGCAACGCGATTCTAATCACGTTGGTTATAATCCTTAGTGATTATGCCTACTGATTACCAAGTTAACTAGGTGTAGTGATGAGTCAAAGTTTCGGTCAAAATGCGTTTTAGCACGCATTTTGCAACGGAACTACTTGTAGGTATCAAAAAACTTTGGTTTGATACCAAATCAGTTTTCTAAGTAGGTTAAACATGTTTTGACATGTTTAACTCGTCACTACTAGTTTAGTGCTTGTTTAGGGTTGTAAGTTAAGCGGTCTAGACAACCGGTTACACTTTCGAACCCGACCCGTTTGGTCGATCATTAGGATCCGACCAAGCTTGCTTAATGATCATAGTTGCATAGGGAATAACCCCTGAGGTTATACCTTATGATCACATAGGATTGGTTAACTATTCGTTAATTGGTTTACATGCCCATATGAAATGACCAAAATGCCCTTTTATAGCATAAATCCGTAATGTGCATTTGTGAACATATTTTTGACATCTAATCTGAATTAGTAGCATGTTAGGGTATAATTGGGCATGTAAGACTTGACATAGCTCATAGATAACCATCCGAACATAGTTTTGCGTAACCGACACGTTATAGTAGCTTATGTTACCATAATGGGTCGAAACGGGTCAAAAGCACTTAGGTAGACTTTCAAATCAGAATGTTAGCTCTATTAAATCATACCATATGAGTTCAATTACTCATTTGATTTATAGAACATTATTCTATCCTATCTCCCGGTTTAGGGGCCGTTTAATAACATAGTTACCTATATTAGGTGCTGTTTGATTCCGTACTCCCTCTAGCTTTGCTTGGTTGTTGTTCAAGACTTCTAAGCACCCTCAAGTGAGTACATAGTCCCCTCTTTTACTATTTTCAATGTTTTGGGGTGAAGCATGTGTACCTATCTGTTATGTTTATGATTTCAAAGTATAAATGATTATACATATTAGTACTTATCTTTTGGCAAACCGAATGATTATTTATGATCTAAACACTGATTTTTTCACAGATAATATTTATTTGTTGAATTGTACTTATTTATTGTTCACCAGACCGATAGGGATTGCCTTTGTGGTATCCCTATAGTCTCAAAGGTGTATTTTGATGCACTAGGTCTGATTGAATTCTTAAATCACATTTTTATTGTATATTTTATTATACTCCCAAAAGTATAGTTTGATATACTCTCATGTGTGATATTGTACAAAACAACATATATTTTATTAAATTACCAAAAACATATTTTAAATATGTTATTTATTCAACCAAAACATAGTTTAATATGTTATTTATAAGTCCGAAGTATACTTTTGATATACTACCAAAACGATTATTTTGACTACTAAAGTATATTTAATATACTATCTGTTTAACGATTTTGGAACCAAAATATATTTTGATATATTATCTAATCGACTTTCTTAAAACCAAAGTATATTTTTATATATACTACAAACATTTTATCAAAAACATTATTTTATAAACTCATTTTACTTGATTATTTATTATGCATCATTCTTTTATATCATCAAATTTCTCATAAGTTTTCACATGATTTTATAAAGAAAACATTTTTAGGTTCATGACTACTTTCTGTCAAAACATTTCTTTTAAACTTATAAGTCATGAATCATGTATAAACAAAACCTATGTATCTCACATGCATTTTTATGCTGACGTACCTATTTTTACACATGTTTCAGGTACTGCTTTGTGATGATTGTTGATACATGCTATACATAGGATGGACTCGTGCCTTAGCGACTTTAAAACTTGAAAGATAATAATTGTATTTATCTGATTTGTAATAAACAATGAGTTCAATAATTTAATAAAACAAAATTATTTATTCCATGGTTGTGAAACAATGATTCTGTTACAACACTCCCCGACGTTTCCGCCACGTTTTGTTGTTTTACGTGGTCGGGGTGTGACACGCATACCTTATACTAATTGTGTATGAATCAGGGTATACATAATTTAAAATATAAGAACGTGTACGTATAAGAATGTAGTATATAAGCAAGTCCATGCTTAAGTATGTATGGGACCCACGTAAGCGAATCCCTCGGATTACGCTCGCGTACGGGTACAAATGTATGAATCATGAGTATGAATGAAAGTATGAGCATAAGTATAAGTTTAAGTATGAATATGCACGTAAGTATGAGTATAAACATAAAACGTATGAGTAGTATGAGTATAAGTATAAGCATAAAACGTATTGTCATGAGTATGAGTATGAGTGTAGGTACGAATAATAAAATTTGTGTATATAGTATGTGTTGGAACATAACAGGTTTAAGCGTATAAAAACATTCCAAAAGGTTGAGTATGTAAATACGAACGATATAAATGAAATTGTCGCGAGATATCGACTAAAACGTGTACGAGGATATGCATGTATAGTTGTTTAAGCGCAACATGGAGTTTATCGAATTAAAAATAGATTGAGTTTGATTGGGAGGGTAGAATATCGTTTGTATACGTAAGAGAATATAAAGTACTCATTGGTTATACATAATGTATTTTGTAATGAATGAAAATGCTACTTTTGTTTTTAAAGGAGTTTACGTAAGTTGAAGATTGTCGGTCCCCATGAAGTCCTCTTGCCCACGTGTTCTGAAATGACGAATTGAGCGGTGTAGGAAAAGGTTTTTTAATATAATGAGTTCGTTTCATTTGCATTAA
>JARYGA010061154.1:117457-163382 GCA_030545235.1 Helianthus tuberosus | reverse complement strand
TTGTTTATTTCGACGGTTTTAAGCGTATAGGTGCAATGTATAAGTGTTGTGCATAAACAAAAGAATATATAAATATATTTTGTATGTATAACAAGTATGAATATGCATGAATTTGCATGTAAAGTATGTATGTAACAAGAATAATCGTCAAGAATTTATAAATGAAGTATAACACAAGTATGTAAAAGATAGGATTTTCATTATGATTCAAGTCTCAAGTTACAACGTATGAAATGAAATACGAATACAAAG
Organism: Helianthus tuberosus; assembly: GCA_030545235.1. Classification (NCBI taxonomy): domain Eukaryota; kingdom Viridiplantae; phylum Streptophyta; class Magnoliopsida; order Asterales; family Asteraceae; genus Helianthus; species Helianthus tuberosus. Next base: position 163,130 of record JARYGA010061154.1, on the reverse strand, counting down.
GATTACAAGTTTCCATAAATGGAAAGTACAATGAACTTGCTAAATAAGGAAAGTTGATAAGATTTATATTAATTTAATTAATATTTAATAATTTAAATTAAATAATAATTATCTACACGGGTTGAATAAATATAATTTTATATATTAAATAATAAAAAATATTACCTATGGGGTAGTGGTCCATTGGCAAAGGCAAAACCTTTCAACACCTTGGGAAGGGGAAGTCCTAGGTTCAAGTCTCACAAACAGCCGGGAATAAAATAATTTTTCATTCAAAATAATAATAATAATAATAAATATTATATCTTTAAGAAACACATGTATTGTATGGGTTGAACAAATGTAATTTATATACCAAATAATAAAAAAGTTAAAAAACTTTGTGTACCACACGAGTTGAATAAATGTAAATTTGGATTGATTGCATATTACATAAATATAATTTTGGATAAAGTCTTATATATAATAAATGTAATTTTGTATTAATAGTATATTAAATAAATATAATTTTGGATAAAGCCTTATGTATAAAAAATTAAAGTAATCGATATATTTGATAAATAATAAAACAATAATAATAGTAAAAACAATCTCATATGTGTATGTTATCATCTAAGTAATCCGATGTTATCCAATATATTTTTTTTATTCAATTAAAATTTTTTCTATTTAATATTATCTATAATTATTAGAAGATAAATATAAAAGAAAGACGAAAAACCATAAAAATAAGTGTCTCCAATGAATGACACGTGTCCAAAAACAGGTTTCTTTTATTATATAGTACTAGCGGTAAGACCCGTGTGCAAACACGGGTCGTTTCTTAGAAAACCATGCATAGCCCATATTGACAGAGAGTAAAAAAATAATTAGTACAGACTTATAAAATTGATATACACTAATGGTCAATAGGTTTATTCAACAGCAATTCCATTATGTTGATAGCAAACTACTGTTATCTATTAACTGTTAAAAACTTCTGTTGCTTTCCAACAGACTTTAATAAGAACTGTCATCCATTATCTCCAACAGAGCTTGCCAGATGGATAAATAGTAACTATCAGATGTTAGTCGACCCATGTTAAAAAGGTCAGTCAACAGAAACTACAAAGGTTAGTAAACAGATATTAAGAGAATAATGTTATTAACCACATGTGTTAGAAAACCATGCATAACACATATTGATAGAACATATACATATGTGTATAGATATTGTACCAAAACGTGTTATCTATTAAAGCTAAAAGACATCTATTATAGCTAAAAGACAACTATAGACATGCATCATCAGTTAATATATAAGATACATATGAGTATTTCCATTGTACTATCCACAAAAAAAAGTAGCACCCACCCATTGACAATGAAATCTGTTTATAGACATAACTACATATAGAACATGTCTAAGAAGCAAAATTAGTACCAGCAACGAACCAAATGTACAACCACAAACAATCATGACATGAAACTAAGAGGACTTTATCTTTGTCACGATATGCACAACTTTTTTTAACTTCAGCAATTGAGTAGACTTGTGAAACTCTAACAAAAGTTCATCACCAAAAGCAATATTGCAAGATCTCATATAAGAAGACCATCCAACAACAGCATAGTTGAATCCAGTATTGGTTTTTTGAGATGTTGTAAACAGTTCCTGGACTTCACATTTAAGATTCTGGATCTTGATAGGCTTAGGATTATCAGTATGCAGATCCAACGCAGAAGATACATCTGATGGCAGTTGCTAAAAATAGAAAATTGAATAGTGAATTTTATAAAATATTGATATATAACTGAAGTTGTTGAAATAACGAAACAAAGCAACGACTGCAAAAGCTTACAAGTCTGTCTTCAGCATGTGTGGTGAAGTGTAAGACTGATTCTGAAGTGGATGATACTAAACGAACCTTTCGAACTTTACATGGTCTATCAACAGCTTTATTATCCTCTACAATTGTCTTGCCACGAAGTTTGCGCATCTTTTCCACCTAAGTAAATTAATTTAGAATATAACAACTCTAAATTCTTGAAATTTTATAACTTTCTTTATCAACACAAACTATCTTCTCAACTCAGCTTTGAAGTTTAAGACTCAATCATACAGAAGAATATCAATATATTGACACAATAATAAAATAGACAGTATAAAACTAATAAACACTTACATTAGATTTAACACTTGAAGAGGCAGAAATGTCACGAACAGGAAAATCTTTAGACTGTAGTTGACGATCGTTAACATCATCAGCTATTTTTACAGAATGATCTTTAGGCTACAGCAAAATTTAAAAAAACCTTCTTATACTTATAATACAATAAAATATATGCGTAGAAAATTCTAAATTTACAGCATTTTTAACATCTGACTCATCAACCAGACACGCAATCTTTGAATCAAATAGCCCATCATCAGCAAACTATATTTATAAGAAGAATCATATATAAGAAACCATATTTTAAATCATAATAATATATAAATATTACATGTGTATATATACATTAAAAATATTCTCAAAACTCGTAAGCTGCTTAGAATTACCAACCGAAGCTCCAGTATCCTCATCATCCAAAGCAACTACCCCGGAATCCAGAAGCTGTTTGTGTTTAGCCTACAAAATGAGATTTCAAAAGTTATTAGCATAATATAATAAAAGTTACTTATCACCGTCATGTTATCAAACAATGTATTATATCATCAAAATTTTATACCGCAACCAATAAATCAAATCCATCATCTCCATAAACTGAATCATCCAAAACAACTACATCATCCTTCTTGAAAGAAACCTCAGTTCCAGTCTCGAAATGGAAAACGGAAAGCTCAAATGTTTTAGATGCAATCATGGTGAAAACCAACCAAGATTCAACTGGTATGGGAACTTCTTCAATCAACTTTGACCATCCATCAGTCCATCCTTTCATCATCACATTCCAAAACCTTTCGCCAACATAGATAGTTGCCATCCTATACTCGTAATTTTTACCATAGAATTGTTTCCAAAATTTGTCAGCAATTAGCTATAGAATAAGCAAAGGAATATTTAGTGCAGACTTGCAAATTTGATATGAACTAATGAGCAACAGAAGTTACAACGGATTAGTCAACAAAAGTTAAAATGAGAATTACTCAACAGGGTTAGTCAACAGTAGTTACAGTATTTACACACAACCTAACCACTGTTTGGCTATCAACTATTACATACCCCTGTTACTATCCAACAGAGGTTTTGTAACAACTGTCATCCATTATGTTCAGCAGAGGTTGCAACGTGGACAGATCTTAAATATCAAATGTTAGTCAACCGAGGTTAAATGACTTAGTCAACAGAAGTTAAAAAGGTTAGTCAACAGATGTTAAGATTATAAGGAAACAGACGTTTAAAGGGCAAATAGATGTTAGCAAGCTGTTGAGATAGCATAAAATATTTAGAGTAAGTAACGAAATAATATATCGTTACTTACAGTCATGCCAACTTCAGGGCTAATATTTGCTGAAATTGAAGAGTTCTCGTACACTTTTTCTTTAAAATATGACACAATGAACGACAAACGTCCAATAGCTTTCACCAATACAGCATCTTTCGTTTTCAAACAACAATCTCTAACAAGCTTTGTCCATCCATCCGTAAATATACAATGATCATCTCTCTTCTTTACTCGTACTAACCATGATTTGTCACCATCAAGTAACTCTACAATTCGCCCATACGGAACCTCCTTGCCCCATAACAGAGTCTGAAAATCAAGTGGTATATCCTGCAACAGTAGTTAACAAACATCTTACATCAAAAATTAACGTAGAATCCTAATAGTAGCAAGAAAGTTAAAAAACATACCAAAAATATAATATCATCTTCATTAAGGAATTGTAAAAAGGATGGTGTTTGATTGGATAGATTCATATCTGCAAATAAACAATTTAAACTTACAAGTTATTATAAAAATCAAGTGGTATATTCACACACTTAAGGTATTATAAAAAGAAAGCATAAAACGAAAATCATCATCTCTCACAACAATTAAGCAAATGAGCATCAACCAAAAATTATATGGTTGATTTATCAATCGTAATGTAGAAGACAACATCACGAAGATGCATGCACAAATTGTGACAGAGAATGCTATCAGTAACTTCATTTAAGTTAATGCATTACTTAATCAATAAAAATACACCGGATTACAGCAACTATTATTTGCTTCAAGAGAGAATATGAAACGCCGTCAGTGACAAACACATACTCATAACATCAAATAATGATTAATCTAACATATATAATACAAACAATAAATTCAAAAAAACAATACTTGATTTTATAGCGTGTAATCTATATTATGCAATAGAACCTTACCGATTTTGATAAGAAAGTTATTTGAGAAAACTTCCGAATATCTTTTCTAGAGCTTATATTCAATAATGGAGATGAAATGTATATTAAATGGAGTTAATACAGATGTTACATTTACACTGGTTGGTTGAAATTAAATTTTGTAAAATTTATACTTTACCCCCTTTTACATTAAAACATCGCAATTTTTGCACAGCAATAACCACTGTTTGAATATAAATTTAAAATGGTAAATACGAAAAACTTATCTATTAATTTAATATATTTATATTTATATAACTAAAAAATAGTTTTTAAATCCCGATATTAAATATTATTATAAGTTAAATAAATAAACAATTACAACTTAATAGATAAATATCTTATTTTCAACAATCCCAATACAATCTCACCTCTTCTTCTCCGGTTAAAAAACTCTACGGTTTCTTCTTCCTCAGGCTTGACGATTAGAAGTTTAAAGTTTTAGATCAAGTATTTTTTTTTGTTCTCTTGTGTATTTTATAGGTATGCTTTGACATGTTCCTTTCAGTTTCCTCATTTCAAATTATATAAACATCAAAATCATAATCTACTGATGTTAAAATAGATAAACTTATATCAACTTATTTTCTTTATTTTATAATAAGATTTATATCAACCTATTTAGTTACATTTTGATTCATTCCATTTAAGTACACAGTGTTAGATTCATATTGTTGGTTGTAGGGACCATATTGAAGTACACAACATATAAGTTTGGTCCTACAGAGTGTTGGATATTTTTTTATACCTTAAATAGAATGCTTTTCAGATACAATTGATTTTATATTTTAGTATTTAACTGTTATTTTATTTTTTACTTTCAGATGGAGTTTATGATAATTATCAACGTCTCTCAATTGGCAGACCTAAATGAGGGATTGGTAAGCTATATTCTTAGAACAAATTAACTCAAATCACAATTGTATGCTAAAAACTGTATTTATAAAATTAAAGATATATTAAATGTTGTGTATTTTATATACATAGGTACTTCCAAAGATAATGGCTATCCAATTACCAAGAAAGTGTTAAGTGATAAAGTTGGTTGATTATACGGGTTTTAAGTATAAGATTGCAGTACAGAGCATCGGTCATAAAAGTAAGAGGATAAACGGGCCAGAATGGACCCGGTTTGTTGAAACTTATAGAAATAACAAAATAGACAAGTTGTGTTTAAAAAAATTGAAGGAAGCAAAATTTGAGTTAAATGTTTTGAACAATGAGGGATTGGAGATTAGAAAAGATGGCTCGAACAGAGATTATGTTCATGGATGCTTGATACAGGCTGAAGAAGAAACATACGGCAAGCAGGTTAAAAACTGCTACTTATTTTTATATATTACCAGTGTATCTTTTGGAATGTTAGAAAAACTTCTAATTTATATTTTGTATCCTATATAAAATCTAATATGACATTTCTAAAATATATGAAATTATAGCATTTACCACATGATTTGCTGAAGCTGTTGTCGCAAAGGAGATTAAAAATTGATAACTTGGTTCCCAAAGTACATGGACCAAAGCAGAGTAGTAAAGTTGATGTGCATTATGTTTTCTCTCCTGAAAACAAAAAGGGATTAGCTGCTGGTTTTATGGGACCAAGATGGACAACTTTTTGCTTCGAAAATGACATTGAGGAAAGCTGCCAACTGCTGTTTCAATGGATGGAAAGTACTCCTGAAGACGACTTTAACTTCACTGTGAAGGTTTTTAACAAAGACGGGATTGCACTTCACGGGGAGACAAAACATCACTGCAGCCGTACCAATCACCAACACCGCAAAAGGCGTCCACATTATAAAAAACAGTTTGAATACCATGTTTTAGAGACACACAGCTTGGTATTTACATATCTACTTTTAATATGGTTGATTTTACTTATAATCTTGGATATATTTGTTATTACTTAAAGTATATGCTGTTTTGAATGAATAACTAAAGAAAGAATTTTCTTTTACAGACAATACCAAGGAACTTTGTTCGAGAACATGAGCTAAATGATTACCGTAGAGCTGTGCTGTCATTTGGTCATGTGAAGTTTTTGGTACAGCTGGTTGTTAGGAGAGATCCTAGAAGACCTGACGACAACAACCATCTAGTGATGCATACAGACTGGCAGCGTATCATGGATCAAACGGGAATATCTGTGGGGAAAAAGCTGAGGTTTGAGATAGTCGAAGAAAAAAGTGTAAGAGGAGAAAAAATACACTTTGAAGTTTTTTGACATGATCTTTGAACACCTTTTCAGCCTTGTATAATTTATGTTTTAGTTGACATGTTTGATGGACAAATTTCTTGTTTGGAAACTAACTTAAGAATGAAGTTATGTAGTCTTAGTATATACTTTCAAAACTTTGTGGTTTTACCTCTGCTGATGAAGCAAAATGTATGATGAACCTAAGTTCTGCTGTACATGACTAGATATTACACAATTCAACAGAAGATCTATAATACAAGAACTTTAACAGATGATGATCAACATCTCATAAGGTCTGTTGAAGCACGCTATAACAGTGCTTAGCCTTTAACAGATCTTTAACAGTGCTTAGGGGTTAACAGATGTTAGCACGCTATAACAGTGCTTAGCCTCTAACAGATGTTAATGTATCTCAGACCCCAACAGTTTTCCGACTAACCAATTGATTAAATTTTCATTCATCAATCTAACAATAATATACAACCTTACTACTTATCCAGTACATCAATAGCCAAACAAACTCTGCTGATAAACCAAAAGGTCTGTTAAGACAAACACTGCTGAAGCAAAGGTCTGCTAAAGAGAACCTCTGCTGATGAAGTAAAATGTATCATGAACCTAAGTCCTGTTGTTCACCAACAGATATTACACAATTCAAAAGAAGATCTATAATATAAGATCTTTAACAGATGATGATCAACAGCTCATAAGGTCTGTTGAAGCACGCTATATCATATAAAAAAGTACAGAATGCAGTGTTTAAAACTCAAAAAAAAAATAAATAGATTGAAAGAGTAATTTTATATGCTACCTTATCAGTATTTTCATCACCATTACCATCTCCACCAACCAACTCAGCAATTATTACTGGATCATCACATGTTTTTTTGCACAGTATAAACACGATAGTCATTTTTAAGATTGAACTCTTAAACATCAATCTTAAAAGCAGCCTTCTTATCAACCAATCGAAATAGCTCATGAGGGAATCCAGTATCATTGGCCTTAACCTACCTCTCTCTTATGTCACTCGCCGCTAATCCAAGAAGCTTCTGAACATCTCTATCAAACATAACAAAAGAAACACTACCAGTCTCATCCTGCACCTGCACTTGCACCTTGAACCTGAAATATACACAACTAACTAAGTAAACTGCAAAATTATATTCAAATATCAGTCTTAGAATGTTACTTATATAAATATAACACTAAATAATCATCATTACTTACTTTGTGGTGATCGATGTACATTCAGTATGACATCTGATACAAACCAAAGAAGTCGCAGACAATCGAAGAATATCATCTGAAACATTTTCAACATTCTGCAAGTATTCACTTTTACCCACCACCTTCTTGAAACACTTACGACAGCCAGCATAAAACCAACCATACTCTTCTTGCACAATCTTAATTGTCGCAACCACAACACAAGACATTTCCTGTAAAAACACAAGACACTTCCTGTAAAAACACGCAGGTGACAAACCAAACAAATAACCAAACTATATACAAAGGTGTGAAACCTTTTCTATCTCGCTAATCTCATCAACATGTTTCTTCACACCTTCAGTTACAAATTCTTTATGTAATGGAAAAACACTCTGAGACGATAGTATCGTTTGAGAAGTAGAACCACTCCCTTGTCCAAACTTCAGTATAAGCCTTTTGAATACCCCAAATGATTAGAATTAGTATACAAATGAGATGAAACCAAGTATTTGACTTGAACATCTATATACAATAGAAATTACATTGAAAAATTACCTCCTCCTTAGCTCATCAACTTCATCAATTTCTTCATTCAGAAAAATTCGTGTTGCAAACTTATCACTTTGAACAGTATATTCACCTACATGGAAAAGTATATAGATATTTAATGTATACCTGTTTTTATATTGCCAGAAATAAACAGTATAGTTATGATTTGCAGAAAATTTTTACAAAAAATACCTTTCCATTCCTTACACTTTCCATGCTGTATAACAGCCATCACATGCTCATGAGGTGGGATTTTAGAAATGAAGTCCTTAATCTACAGAGCATAATCATTCCACACAGTACACCGCAAAACCTTACCCCTACATGAAAAGAATATTCATATCAAAACAACATTGAATGAATAAAAACAGAAAATCAACCAGGAAAGCTATAACATTTATTAAAGTAGCAAATGAGCCATAAATTAACTACCATATTCACTAAGAATAAACGGTAGACCTCATTTATTACCATTATTCAGCATTACATACAAACACTATAAATCTCATTTATTACCATTAGCATGATCCCACATTAAATACAAACATTCTTCATCTTATTTATTAACATCATTAAATACATTTAATGATCAGTACATGACTGAACATATAAACAACAACTTACTCCAAATCTTCAATCTCGAAATTCATCTTCTTAGTCTCCTTTGGAGGTCGATCAAAGATTTCAAGATATCCACAACAAATCACAGATCCAGCAACATCTATATGATCACATTATACAAGAATATAAGTAAAACTCTCTAATATTATACAAGCAAGACATGATTACAAAAATATACACTACCAACACTCAAAACATTTAACGCCTCTCCTTGAAGAATATCTTCATAAGCTCTAAAATTGAAGCCATACTCAACACTTTGCCAATCTCTCACAAGAGTAACAGTCGTGCATCTATAAAAGTTGATTTTATAAGGCTGCACTACTACTTTATATAAATCTTTATTCTCACCAACACCAAATTTCGACAGAATCACAACAGCATCTTCTTACAGCTGTCCATCAAAAACAGGTATCAGATGACTCTTAATACCTGCTTGAAGAACATTTAAAGAAAGTATCTTCTTAGCATACAACACTACATTTTCTAAAATAATAACAAAACGGAAAAGAAGAGATACAAATTACCTTCTCATCAATGAAGATGATCTCCATCTTGTAACCCTGATTCCATTTTCGAAGAATTCTCGCCTTCATGTTCCACATATCCTTCCCAGGATTCAAATCGTTAACAAAACTAAGATTATTACTGTCAACTGATATTGACATGCTTCTAATTCGGAATTCGGATTGTGATTAAATTTCAAATTTCAAAATCAGAGAAGATGAAAGCGTGATGAAATATGAAGAGGGAAATGAGAAGAAAGGCCTTATATAAGAAGGATGATTGACAGGAGTTTCTAAGTGACATGCATTAATTGCTAATTACTTATTCCCATGCATATTTGAATTTGAATTTCGCGGTACTTAGCGTTAAACATCTGCTGATCTAAAAGCATTACGGAAGATAACAACAACTGCTGCTGCTAAGTATACGTTTGCCAAAGAAACCAGCTACTACTTTCTCGTAGATGGGCAGTGGTTTGTCCTTTGGAATGTGGATCAGACCTTTAACATTTGAAAATACACAAGGCAGTGGTTTGATAGAACATTAAATGTATTTTAAAGTTTTTTATATATTCAGGTTTATGATGTAATAATGACATAAGAAAAGCCTTGTTGGACACGCTCTCTAGCTGACACATCAGCTTTTCTTATGTCACTGGGATTTCTCCTTTTATAGAAATTATAGATAGATATGAGAGCTTTGGGACAAGGTAACACTAGTCTGCAAAAGCCAGAGATATTTAGTCAAACTTCAACCATTTAGTTTATATGATTTATCAATAAACATTATTTATTTTTTTTCGTACTTTTTACCTGCAATAAAATTTCCCATTTAGTTTATATGATTTATCATAAACATTATTTATTTAATTTTTTTCGTACTTTTTACCTGCAATAAAATTTCCTTGAAAATGATATGAAACAATTTTCACAAAATGTAATTGGTGGCTCTTTAAAAAAAAGGTTATAATGAAAATAATAAAGGAAAAACATTAAAATAGTTCTTTTTAATATATGATCTAATAATTTTTTTAAATGTAAAGAAATATTATATAAACAAAAAAAAAATATGAAAATTTTATTAGTACGATTTACGGATATACAAATAAGAGTTTTTAAACTCCAATTATATACAACGAAAGATAAAAATTTTAGATATGATTCAAACTAAAGCCTATGATTCTAATATTGAAATTTCATATTAGACTACATGCTTTAAGCCTTTAACGATTCTTTTTATTGTTAAAGATATTTTTATTACAAACTAAATATTATTTATAAAACTTCAAGATAACACATAAAGTTTTATAAAAAAATATTTGATATCGTTTTCATGTGTGTGGTACACTCATTAATAATAAAAAAATGATAACCAAGATATGCTTTAGAATGTAAAATTAAAATTGTATTTGGATCCCATAATTGATATCTATTTATTCAACCAAAGAAATACACGAGTCTGTACGCTAGTATATATATACACACACACTAACCGCAAAGGTCCCTAAGGGTTCTCAAATTCTCAAGGATGACCCTATGTAAAAGAAATTTTTAAGGGTCCTTTTTACTAGCCGCACATAGAGGTGCACAAACCGGTTAATTTTAATAACCGGTTCGGTTAACCAGTTATACCGATTAATTTGACTTTTTGACTTTAACCAGTTAATGCTTTAACCGGTTATTACTTTAACCGGTTATTTTTTTAACTGGTCCGGTTAATTACTTTAACCGGTTCGGTTAATTAACCGGTTATTTTCGGTTATTAACCGTTTTTTTTTGTTTTTTTTTGAATTTTTCGGTTATTTTTTCGGTTAACCAGTCTATCGGTTAAAAAACCGGTTTAAAAAAACCGGTTATTATACTAAACACTTATAACCGGTTACTAACCTACGGTTAAAAATAACCACTAACCGGTTATTCCTAAATCGGTTATTAACCGGTTACGGTTTCGGTTAATAACCGGTTACGGTTAATTAGCCGGTTATTTTGTGCACCTCTAGCCGCACATGACCTCTTATAGGCCCTCAAATAATTAGAGACGGGTTTAAGTAAAAATTTTGGGATACCCATGACTTTTTCTTCTAGTTCCGCCACTGCTCCTCTTAATATATTATCGTGTGTTACAGTTATTGACCGAAGTTACCTTTAGTGAAAAATAGATGTCACAAAGAATAAATAACCTTGATGGTGTAGAAGATGTGAAATTTAATCTGCTATTGTTTTTAGTTCATGGAGTTTAAGGGGAGTTTTAACTTGGTACTAACTTTTTGGTGGCTTTTTAGAGCTTATACTAGGTGCTTAACTTAATGAAAGGAATAATCTGATACCAACTATTAACCTTTTCATCTTTATTTCATTTCATATGTTCACAATTGAATTCAGTATATTAAAAGTGCAAAACACATTGAACTTAATAGATTGTGGCGTATTCTTTGTTATGTTGTTCAACCAATCGCACCTACTTTCAGTTGATGGATTGTAAGGGGTCGTTTGGTTCGCAGGAATTCAATGAAATTTAAGGGAATTGGAATTTGAATTCCATCTCTTAAGATGTTTGGTTTACAGAATTTGATGGAATTGGAATCCCAATTCCAATCTTCATGTGTTTGGTTGACAATGGAATTGGAATTGGAATTGGAATTAGGCATGAATTTCTTCAAATTCCTTTAACTAAAAGAATTCAAAATCCTTTCTATATGTGAAGGAATTAAAGTAAATTCATTGGAATCTTCAACCGTTTCGACCCGTACCCTTTCAAATTGAACTGTTTCGTCCCGTACCGTTTCGAATCGAACCGTTTCGACCCGAACATTTTAGATGCGAACCGTTTCGAGCCCAACCGTTTCCACCCGAACCGTTTCCACCTGTATCGTTTCGACCCGAACCGGGGGTTGTGGGTCCCGGGTGATGGATTCCAATTCATTTTAAAACCGAACACATAAAAAATGGAATTGAGATTCCAATTCCAACAATTTCTAATTACAATTGGAATGTTTAAATTCCAAATCCAATTCCTTCAAATTCTAATTCCTATACAAATTCCAATTCCAAATCATTCCGTGGACCAAACGCCCCCTAAGTTGAAATTGTTTAGGAGGCTATGATGATAAATTCAAAGTGCCCTAACCTAAAATGATCCGTATCGTGGCCTGGTAATGAATTTTGCATTAGGAACCGTAAGAAGGGTTTACTTTCCGGGTTCGTTTTTTAAAAACAAAGTATTTCTTGAATCCTAATCCATATTTTTGGTTTTCATCTCTTGGAGATGAAAAGCTGATAGATATAAGAGGTTGTGGTAATGACTTTTTTAACAACCGAGTGAAATTGAGCAAAGTTGAGATTATTCGCATCTTGGCGGGGCAATCCGGGGGTCATATGAAAGTGTCAAGATTTGATTGAATTTGTACTTTCACATGACAACCAGTAGGTATGCAATCATGGCAGAGTTTTCTTCTATGTTTGATTGCTTATAGTTAACTAAATCGCTAGGGTAGCCACGATCCACGTATTGGATCGTGGTGTACACAATTGGAAATCGTAAGTGTACTGGAACGACATGGTCCGAGGAACCGAGTTGCGTCGGTACGGTGTTCCTGATTGTAGAGGTACGATGATCGAAATTGACCCGGATCAGCGAACCAAATAGACAAGGTGGACGTTCCAAATCAATTGGGTACGACGATCCATAACCGAATTCCGACGCCAGTGTTGTTTTCAGTCGGAAACCAGGAAGAAGGGGAAGAAGAAACAACGGCTGCGTATGTTTTAAGTTTTTAGGGTTTAAATAAGTTTAGTTATTACGACATTTAACCCCTCTATTTTTACTAGTTTACATTTAAACCTAAAAATTATAGTTTTTTAGATAAAAAAAGTGTGAAAGTAGTTTTTGTATTTAGACATTTAACCCCCTCTATCTTCACTAGTTTACATTTGGTCCTTAAACTTATAAATTTATACACAAACCTTATAGATTACATTCTGTTTTAATTTGTGTACGCCGAATTGGACTCCATGGTACACCGTACTGGTTCGTACCGAAATGAACCTACCCCCTCCATACCGAAAACGTCACCTCTAGCAAATCGCGTACCTGAACCGCGTACCCGTACGGAGCGAACTGCGAATTAGGTAACTATGTGATTGCTTACATATCTGAGTCTCAAAACGATTTATCCTCATTGTTGTTTGCTCATGTTGATCAGGAAGCTCATGTTATAATTAATATGTTGATGACAGATGGGCAGATGGCGTAATGGCAGTGCAGTGGTCAACTTCTAGCGAGTGGGTTTTAATGACAAGTGGTTGTGATGGAGCAATACGTTTTCAGGACATTAGACGACATATATGTTTAGATCTTCCTAGGTAAGTTGTTTTATGATCTAATTTATAATTTCCGGATCACTCAAATGAAGTTGGTAAATTTTCTGCATTTGTTGCTTTTTTTTTCAACTGGCAAACGGACTTTTGTTTTTGTTGTAGAATATGTCAAGAGTTGGTGGTTACGTGGATACTAGAATCAAACGAAGAGACATACTCAAGGGTTCCTAGAGACTTACCCAAGGACGAGGGGTGCAGGAAAGGTAAAGGATACAAAATATAGTTTGCGTGTAGCCTTTTGGAGTGTAGGAACCCTAAATGGTAAATTGTTAGAGGTGGTAGATGCACTTAAAAGGCGTAGGGTATATATAGCGTGCCTTCAGGAGACTAGGTGGAAAGGGCATAAAGGGGAAGAGCGAAATGGGTACAAGTTGTTGTATTCAGGGTCGGATGGGACAAAAATGGGGTAGGATTTTTAGTGGATGTAGAATTGCATAAAAATGTGATTGAGGTTATACGACACATCGATAGAATTATGGTGTTAAGGCTAATATTAGGTGAGGAAGTGGTAACAGTAATTTGCGCGTACGTGCCACAACTGGGACTAGGATTTCAAAAAACGGGAGATTTTTGGGAATGCCTAGATGCAGCGGTGAGGGCCATACCTAGGGAGGAGAGAATCTTTATAGGAGGCGATTTTAAAGGCCATATTGGTAAGGAGAACGATGGTTTTCGGTCGGTACATGGGGGTTTTGGGTGGGGTGATAGGAGTGACTCAGGTTGGGATCTTTTAGAATTTGCAATCACCCACGGATTAGGTATTCTAAACTCGTTCTTTAGGAAAATGGAATCTCATTTGATCACTTTTAGTAGCGGAGGATGTAACACTCAAATCGACTATATTTTGATGAGGCAAAAATGTCACACCCCAACCGATGGCGGAAACATCGGAGTGAGACAGAGATAGATTGCTCATTGCACATAACACTAAAAGTTACAATAGAATTAACATAAACTGATTTCCTTTCATTTCAAAATTCGGGTTACAATACAAGAATTTCAAATACAACAATTTCAAATACAACAAAACAGATATAACATAGCAAAATACAAAATTTGATACAACAGTTTAAAATCTACGATTTCTAGATGTGCATCTAAGGCCTCGTCACTACGCCCCTTTAATCATCAACATCATCCTGCAATATGTTATAAAGTATAGATCAACACACAAGGCACTGGCGAGTATACAAGTTTTTGATACATAGCATA
Organism: Helianthus tuberosus; assembly: GCA_030545235.1. Classification (NCBI taxonomy): domain Eukaryota; kingdom Viridiplantae; phylum Streptophyta; class Magnoliopsida; order Asterales; family Asteraceae; genus Helianthus; species Helianthus tuberosus. The sequence continues at coordinate 148,089 of JARYGA010061154.1, read as the reverse complement.
AGTAACTGAGTTTAAACGGATCCACATGGCAAACTAGTTATTTACGATAAACAATAAACTGGCATGTGAACAAACAAACAAGTCAACCCAAAGTTTAACGCAAGAAAAGTCTTAACATGACCCAACGTTCATAGGCGGTGTATTACTCCTATAGCGCTATACATGTTATGGGTAGGCTCGTACGAAGTTAATGACAAGTTCAACACAAAACGTACAAACCCAGATCAAAGTATCAAGTATAACGTATGCATGCAAGTATTCGATTGTTCGTGCATTTTGTAAAAAGTCTAAGTGTAAGTTTATAAGATAACATATTGCACCCCAAAGTGTAAGAAGTAAAAGGGGGTTCGTGTATACTCACAGTTTTGCTAATTCTTCGTTAGAATCCTAGTGAGTGTAGTTTTGGCAGGAGTAGGTGAACGTAGTACAGGAACACCGAGGTTATTCTACCCCGCGAGCAAAGGGAGGATGGAATTAGTACAGGAACACCGAGGTTACCCTACAGGGAAAATGAAGGTGTGAGTCGGAGTTGGAGAATAAAGTTCTAGAATTTAAAGTACTTAGTATGTTATGAAAATAATAAGTAAAAGTAAACAGAAAGTGTATTCTGACTATCAGCGACAAGGAACACGAAATCAGAAATGCGAAAACGGAAATACAAACTTTTCGGACAAGTGCATCTGGAACGGATGTGCCATTCATACGAATGGGCACATTCGCACGGACTGGATAATTGGTTGACAGATTATTGTTTTGAACTTTTTAACAACTAAGCAGTTGCGTTCGCATTTTCTGTTAAGTTTAGTAGTTATAGTATTAGTGTGTTATTAGTCCAGTAATATCAGAAGTCTCATAGGAGTCATGCATGGAGGTTTCAACCTCATTATAGATCACCAAAGCACAAATCAGTTAACTTAGTTAACTGATCGGTTGGTCATGATTACAGAAAGGAAATTACAGAATGTAAAGTTTAGCCAAACAACCGAACAATGTACAACCCAGGTGTGCCAACACGACATGGAAAGGTAATCCTAAGTTTCGGAGGCTGGAAAAGGTTCACTTATTCTAGGTCTAGGAAGTTGTTTGGGTGTTCGTTTACGAGCTTAAGTGAGGCGGTGGTTTTAGATTGGAAACCAAAGTTCCCACAGAACACCCACTAATGTTCTAGAATTAACTATATGAAAAATAGCAATCTGGAAAGTCATTCAACACTTGAAAATCGTCGGAACTAGATGAACAGTTGCATTCGTACGGATGGGAGGTCGCGTTTGTACGAATGGGGATGTCCCATTCGGACGGATGTGGCTATTCTTGAGGTAAATCAGTTCGGTTTTGTTTGAACTAACCACCTACTCAACTGGAATTGGTTACATCTTGAATCCACAGCTATTTTCTCAGCTTGTGAGCTCGACAAACCTCCGATCCAGTTAAGTTTGAATTCAGAAAGTTTGTAATTTTTTTTTTTGAAAGATTAACTTCATTTTCAGCTTGGTCCTCAATAGTTTGAGAGTTTGTATCAGATTGCCCAAGCGAATCTAAGAACCAAGTGAAGATGATGAAAAATCCATGAAAAACTTGTAAAAATCAAAAGAAAGTAGTAGAAATAGATGAAGAACAGAAGTTCCGAACTTAATACTCACTTAGGAATGACTGAGATATGCCCCAATTGATTCTGCTCAACGTGAGTTCAAGAGAGAAATGCGAGTGTTGAAGGGTTGGAATGAGGAAGAAGGCTTTGTATTTATAGGTTGAAAGGCAGATTAAGGGCGGATGGGCCTTTAATCGCGGATGGGCCTTTTCGGATGGATTGGGCTGGCCCATCCGCACGGATGCACCATGCCCAAAAGCCCAAAAGTTGATTTTTGTTTATTTCGACGGTTTTAAGCATATAGGTGCAATGTATAAGTGTTGTGCATAAACAAAAGAATATATAAATATATTTTGTATGTATAACAAGTATGAATATGCATGAATTTGCATGTAAAGTATGTATGTAACAAGAATAATCGTCAAGAATTTATAAATGAAGTATAACACAAGTATGTAAAAGATAGGATTTTCATTATGATTCTAGTCTCAAGTTACAACGTATGAAATGAAATACAAATACAAAGGATTACAAGTTTCCATAAATGGAAAGTACAATGAACTTGCTAAATAAGGAAAGTTACAAAACACGAGGCGTTACAGGGAAGATCGACGTTGTTGGAGAAATTAAAAGGTTATACCAGGAGAGACAACAGTGGCCCAACACCATTTGCTGGTGGCAGATATAGTATTAAGGGATAAGCTGATTATGCGAAAGAGTAAAATTCGACCTAGAATCCGTGGGGGAAATTTGAAGGGGGACAATATTACAGTGTTCAAAGATATGGTCATCTCGATGATATCGACTCAATCAACTCAAGTGGGGGAGGATGCAAACCGGATGTGGGAGGCTCTGGCGGCTACCGTCACTCTTGTGGCGAAAGAGACTTTAGATGTCACAGCAGGAAAGACAGGTAGGCATAAAGAGTCCTTGTGGTGGAATGAAGATGTTAAGGGCAAAATAAGGGATAAGCAAGATAGTCTTAGGTTTCTTTTAAGGTGCACATACGAGGATGAGAGAGTAAGGTGAAGGAGGAGATATAAAGTGACAAGGAGGGAGGCGAAGAAGGCAGTGACAAAAGCAAAGAACATAGCCTATAAGAGGATGTATGAACGCCTAGAAACTAAAGAAGGGGATCATGATATGTTCAAGATTGCTAAAGCTAGGGAGCGGTGAAGACAAGATTTACAAGTAGTGAAATTTATAAAAGGAGAGGACGGACGTTTTTAGTCAAAGAACATGACATTAAGCTAAGGTGGCAAACCTACTTCCACAATATTTTCAACGACCGAAAGGCGCATCAATAGGAAAGCGAAAACCCAACCGCTCAAAGGCAAAAACAAAATAATTGCTACTGTAGGGGTATCACATAGGGAGAGGTGAAGACAACACTTAGGAAGATGGGAAGGGCTAAGGCAGTTGGTCCTGCCAACATACCGATAGAGGCGTGGAAGTTTTTAGGGGAGGAAGGAGTTCAATGGCTAACTAGTTTGTTCAACCTTATTTTCAAATCTAGAAAAATGAAAGATCAGTGGAGTAGTGTCACAGTGCCTTTATATAAGAACAAGGGTGACGCCCAATGTTGTGGGAATTACAGAGGGATAAAGCTACTAGGTCATACTATGAAATTATAGGAGAGGGTAATCGAGACTAGAATAAGAAGAGAAACCCATATTACGTTAAACCAGTTTGGTTTCATGCCAGGGAGGTCAACTACAGAAGCGATACACATCCTAAGAAGATTGATGGAAAAATATAGGGAAAAGAAGCGGGATCTACATATGGTGTTCATTGACCTTGAAAAAGCATATGATAGTATACCACATAGATTAATTTGGAATAGTTTGGAGGATAGAAGGGTACCTGGGAAGTATGTTGACATAATTAAGGATATGTAAGTTAGATCTGAAACCAGTGTCCGTGCGCCTGTAGGGGATACCGATTTCTTCCTTGTTGAGGTAGGACTTCACCAAGGGTCTGCATTGATTCCGTTTCTTTTCACGATAGTGTTGGACAAGCTGTCTAGGTCGATTCAAGAGATAATTCCATTGTGTATGCTTTTCGCAGATGATATTGTGTTAGTGGCAGAGACTAAACACAGTCTGAATGCGAGGTTAGAGGAGTGGCGAACGACTTTAGAGGGAAAAGGTTTAAGAATTAGTCGCTCTAAGACTGAGTACCTTTATTTTAATTCAGTGATGCCAGCGATGGCGACGTCACTCAAATTACTATTGACGGTCAAGGGGTTCCGCAGGTTACTAAGTTCAAGTATTTAGGATCGTTTGTACAAAGGGATGTGGAGATAGATAGCGATGTAGCACATCGCATCCAGGCTGGTTGGTGTAGGTGGAGCACGTTAAAGTAGAGTAAACTACCTTAACGAGTCGTAACGGGTCATAAGCACTTAAGATAAGTTCCAATTTAGGATATAGGCTTTGTTAAACCATATCATATGAGTTCCATTACTCATTTGATTTACGAGACCTCATCACTGGGCTTTTGTGCGACAAAAGGTTCCCATCTAAATTAAAGGGGGAATTTTACAGGGTTGCGATTAGACCTGCTATGTTGTATTAGGACAGACTGTTGGTTAATTAAGAAAGCACAAGCGCACAAGATGGAGATAGTAGAAATGAGAATGTTAAGGTGGATGTGTAGGCATACAAGGTTAGACCGGATAAGAAATGAGGATTTTAGTGAAAGGTTAGGAGTAGCTACTATTTCGGATAAGATAAGGGGGGGGGGAGATTGAGATGGTTTGGGCATGTGAAGAGGAGTCAATTGACAGCACCAGTTAGAGCAGTAGAAGGCTTAACTGTGGAAGGAAGCAGTTGTCGAGGTAGGCCCAAGTTGACTTAGGATGAGCGGATTAGGAAAGATTTGCTAGAGTTACACCTCTCTGAGGACATGGTCCATGATAGGGGTCTATGGAGATGTAGGATTAAGGTTAAGGACTTTTAGGAGCAGATTCATTAGGTCTAAGCATTAGGGCAGATTTTCGTCTCACTCTGATGTTTCCGCCATCGGTTGGGGTGTGACATGTTGATTGTTGTTAAGTCATGCAAAAACCTAAATAACTGAGGTAACTAAGGTAACTAGGTTATCATATCCATGAGGCATTGGTCGATATTACATGTTTTGTTCGATTATTCATAAAATACAAAGATTTGATTGAGGTTTGTTTCAAACAAAGCTAAGTTGTGGTGAAGAAGCAAGTAACATGAAACACACTAAAACACAAGAGAGAGGGTACAAAGTTATAAACAAGCAATCACTTTTGATTTCAGGTTTGGTTACTTAGTTGTAACACTTAATTAATTATAATAATGTTTAATCAGTTACATAGACATATGTTATCTTGATCCTAACATTAACCTTGAGCACGATTGATGCGTGCGGTGTGTTATAGGTTTTTATGTATATTTTTAGCCCTTTTTACACGTTAGTCAAGTTTTAAATTTATAAAACACGATATTTTACTAACACCAAACACACATATGGGCAAGTGCACCCATCGTGAGCGTAGTATAGTGTTGGCAAGATACCGAGGTCGTCCAAGGACACAAGAGCTTTTAATACCGGTTTATCTTCAACGTCTAATCAAATCAAAAGTTTAGAAAAATGTTTTAAACTAAAAAATATAAAAACTAACTAAAATGCTGAAAAATAAAATAAAAACAGATAGACAAGATGAATCACTTGGATCCGACTCGTGTTTAGTGTAACCTTTGATTATTTTCGCACTTTTGCACTTTTTAAGAGATTATCTTAGTTATTGTAGTAGGCCCCTCTTTTGAAGGTGACGTTACCCTCAACCCAGTAGTTTGAGTCAGCAAGGATACAATCCTAAAGGGTCGGATTATTGAAAGATAATTAATTAAGTTATTAATGCATAATGTGGTAGGCCCCTCTTTTGAAGGTGACGTTACCCTCGGCTAAGTAGTCTGAGTTAGCAGGGATACAGTCCTAAGTAGCCGTGTTAAAGTTTTAATAGTATCTTACATATGAGGGGATCAAAGAGTTTGGACCCCCGCCATCCAATACCGGTGGGTATTGAAGGAGGTCCTACTAAATTTGACCCAGGTCCTTGCAGGATCTATACACTGAACAAGGCAAGACTCTTACCAAACCGTTCCCTTAACCCCCGACCAGGTAGCCAACATATCTCCATATAGACCGTGGAGATATGAATGGTGAAAATCTTTTATTTTATATAGACAGTAAAATAATGTCAAGACACCACGGACAAACAATAAGGAAGAATCACCTTCAACATAAGAAACTAGCTATTAAAGTCATTAATACATAACCAAATAAAAAGTGCGAAAAGATTAAAAATAAAAAGTATTACACTAGACACTTGTCTTCACCAAGTGATGTAAGAGACTTAGGCAAACATGGCCTTTGATTTTCAAGAACTCTTACTCTATGATGGATGATGGATGATGGTGGTGGATGATGGTATTGTGATGGTGGTGGGTGGTGGGTGAAGTGTGAGAGAGGTGGTGTGCCAAGGGATGGTTTGCAAATGAGCCAAGCACCCCTATTTATAGCCTGAACAGACGCTCGGGCACGGCCCCGTTTCCATTGGGCACGGCCCCGTGTCCACCCTTCTTCTCTTTCTTCAATAACTGCATCTTGTCTGCATTAGTTGACCACGCCCTCGTGTCCGCTGGGCACGACCCCGTGTGCAGAAGCGTCTCTGTACTATCAAGATTTCCCTAGATTATGCGAATCTTAGAGTTAACCACAGCCCCATGTCTGGTGGGCACGCCCTCGTGGTGGGTGATAGAAGCTTCTACATCTTTGTCTTTTCTGTAGACACTTGGGCACGCCCCCGTGTTCACTGAACACGGGGCGTGTTCAGCCTTCTGTTCTCTTGTTTTTGCTTGGGAAGATGCTGTCGGGGGGTCGGGCATGCCACGTTTGATCCTTTTGTTGTATTTATGTTAGATTTAGCTGCCTTTTTTATTCTTTTGTTCATTTGAGCTCATTTAATCCTGAAAATACAAAAGGAAGACAAAAACACACTTTTTCCAACATTAGTACTAAAAAAGAGTTAGTTTTATGCCACATTTGATGTAATTTATATGTTGCATTTTGCACACATCAAATAACCCCCACACTTGAATCTTTGCTTGTCCTCAAGCAAAACTCTTTATAATGTGGCTTTACACTCCCAAATGGAATGGGTAGAATAGAAGGTTTTTGGGCTTGTCATAGAGTGTTGGGATTTCCAAGATTCTTTATTAAGTTTTATTTTTATTTATTTACAATCCTATTCGTCATGATTTATTTAAAACATTACATAAGATAAATTACTTATTAGGGCATAACATGCCTTTTTAAAATTTCACTTATATACAAGTTCACATACCTCACGGGGGATCACTCAACACTCGGCCGAAGATGTATTTTAGTGAATCGCTCGAGAGCGGCATGTAACTTACTCCTACCATAAGCTTGCCAAGCAATCAATCCTCCTCCTTTTTAACTATACACCTTTGTAAATATCAAGAGGACTTTTGGAGTGAAGGGTTAGGCTTGGGTTAAAGGTAGGTGGTTGGGTTAGTGGTTAGTAGAAAAGGGCGAAAGGCGTAAAAGCATCGGTTTTCGTAAGACTTGCTATTTTTGTAATTTTTTATTTTGATGAAGCTCGTTATTCAAACAAAGTTATTTCTGATAAACTTGTTTGTTTATTTCTTTTTGCTTCATCCTCATCATTCAAAGATTTTTTTTTTCAAAGTCATGAGAAAAACCGAGCTTGTTATTAAAACAAAGGGTTAAAAATAAAAAGGGTTTTGGTGGGTAAAATGGTGTTTGTTTTTGGGTTAATAAATGAAAAGGTTTAGGCTCAAAGAGGTTAACTAGGGGGATTTTGGGTAGGTGGTAAAAAAAAGAAAAATAATGGTGTAGAAATAAAAAGGGTTAGTCCTAATGCCTCTGTCATTTACTTACTCGGGTTTAAGTTGGTAAGGACCGGAAATGTATCGTCGTGGCAAGTTCTAGAGTCGTAAGAACCAAGCGGCTATTCACACAAGAAACGAAAAATGAGCAATTAGTTTAAAGATATGTATTTGTATGCTCAATAAAGGCTCAAAACTCACTTTTTGTGGGAATGGGTTTTTATGTGATCAAGTATATATAATCAAATTTTAACTAAACTTGTCATGCCGTTTCATAATTTTCTTATGTTGGTTCTTTTTATCACGACGCTATTGGTTGTAAATTTGTAAAAATATAACCTTTTCAGAATTTGAAATTCCCAAGTTAAACCTAGACAAGTAAAAAAAATTGAAAAATTTTTGAAAAAAAATTGGGGTGATTAGCGGTTCCAATAGAGTTTTGTGTAAGGCTTGTAATTAGGACTTGCAAGATTCAAGGTTTTAGCATCCCCCCACACTTAAATTACACATTGTCCTCAATGTGTCCCAAAAATAAGTTTTTAGGTTGATTAAATGTGTAAAAAGGTGTGAAAAAACAAAAATTTATGTTACTGGGCGTCTGGACACGGCCCCGTGGTGTCCAGGCACGACCCCGTGTTCAGATCGCCAGTAACAAAATTGAGTAAAAAGAAACAGAAGCCTGGGCACGGGGGCGCGTTGGGTAAACACGGCCCGTGTCCAGTTACCTGAACTGGGCATTTTCTGCAGACGGCTTAGCACGGGGCGTGTTGGGTGAGCACGGCCCCGTGCTGGACTTGCTGTAATGAAGAAAAATAGTCGGGTGGCCCTGTTTTTGTGCATGGGGTGCTGGTTCACGTTCCCTTGGTATCCTTCACCATCCCGAGTGTGTTTTACCCATTACAACATCATCCAAACACCAATTCAACTAAAAACCGTCATTCCATTAAATAGAGAAAATTACATGACAGTCCTAACAAAGTTAAAATTCTAGATAAATAGGTCAAGAAGCACAAGAAGTCTAAACCAAGGAGTTTTAGCCTAAAGTTTATTCTATTAGCAAAATTTCTGAAAAGATAATTCTCTCGGTTGGATGCGGCTCGAAGAACTTCTTCCTCCGGTTATGGGTCCCTTACACGTCGGCGAGCCATTCCTCTATCTCCCTTGGGAGAAGAAAGGTGGGCTCATTGGCATTGGTTTGAGGGGGTGCAACCTCCACCGGGACTTCTTGTAGATCTTCAAGAGGATGTTCCGCTGGAATGTCATCCCATCCGGTAGGATTGTTGACTCCAAGTGCTAGGTTCCAATCCTCTTGAGGGAGGATTGGTTCCATGGGAGGTGTCACAAGAATGTTCAACCTCTGGTGCAAGAGGTTGATTTCTTGAAAACTGTTTTCCAACCCCACCGTAAGATAATTTATACGGTCAATTACGACCTCCTCTACTGATGTCATCTCATCAAGAGCCTCACGTAATGCCATCACGTAGCGTACGAGAGTTGCTTCAATTGACGACCTTCTTTCCCTTCGACTGTTTCTGGAGTGCGCAGAAGAGGTTCCACTATTTTGGCTTGACATTCTACGAAAATAAACGAAAAAGAGTTCATTTTAATGAAACAGTAACCTCGACACGGCCCCGTGCTCAATGAACACGGCCCCGTGTTCACCTTTCTGCAGATTTTTGGAACAAGGAATCTCGGAGTTTTAAATTATTTTTTCAATTTCTAAAGCATTTTTGAGCAGAAATAACTTAAAACAATGTTGCAAAACTTATCTTATTTTTACAAGATTCCTTGAACAAACATCACAATAAAGCTTGGAATCATGGTAATCTCAAGCTCTAATGGAGGTGTTGAGGTAAAAGAAATGGAGAAGAAGGTAATTGACAAAAGAGGAAAGGACAAGAAGGTTGTTAAGAAGCTTCTTTTAGAAAATACCTAGGATGGTATGTGAGAAGATTCCCTCAAATCTCTGTCCCTGGAATGGTCCAAATGTGCAGGATCCTTGGATGTATTTATAGAAAACAACAGCATGCTGGACACGGCCCCGTGTGCAGACGAGGTCCTGACACTTTTTGTCCGTATTCTGACAAAAAGTCAGAAAGGAATCTTTTGATGGACACTGGGGCGTGTTGACCTGGACACGACCCCGTGTCTAGAGGCTGTTTATGAAGTTTCGTCTATTTCTAAGGAATTCATCCGTATCGGATGGTTCCTTACTGGATGGAACAACCCCAAAGTGCCTAAGATACCTTAATTGCTCTAGATTAAGACGAGAACGCAAGAGGTTGTCGGTGAGGGTGATTCCTATGCTAAATGTAGGTGGACAAGACCAACCCTTTCCCGGGCTCTCGTTAAAGAAGGTGTATGCCGAATCGCTCAGGTCTATGTATGCACCGAACGAAGTCGATGGAGAGTCCTTCACGGCACAATCAACACAGGGACGACTATCGCCCACGTCTTCGCTAGAGTTAGAGGTAATATCGGGAACAACGAATTTGTTTTTATTCGAATGTGATCCCAACAATTCTTCTTGGGTATCGTCTTGAGATGAATTATTGAAATCCATCTTAAGTTCTTTTAACCAATTAAGAATTAGATCTTCCAATTGAAATAGTTCATCAAGAAGCATTTCTCCTAGAAGATCTGGTTGAGAGCATTCGAGGGAGAGATAGGGATTATTTTTACTTTCGCCCCTCTTAAGGCTATAGGAAAATAATGGGTCTATATAATGGGGCTTATAATTTAGAAAATAACATTCTAAATCTTTATGGGAGCCACCACATATTTGACACCACGTACCATAAGAGTGCCGAAAGTAAAAAATATCAGTATCACTCATGTTTGTGTCAGAAATTACCAACCGTCGGGATCTTACGGTTCTGTTTTCAGTAACTGAAACTTGGGCACGGGGCGTGTTGAGTGGGCGGTCCCGTGTTCAGCTTACTGTCTGACTTAAAATAGGATTGCCAGTTCCAAATATTGGGCACGGGGCGTGTTCAGCGGGCACGGCCCGTGCTGAGTTCTGTAGAAGCTGAAAAATTAAGAAAATCCTAAAAAAACAGAAAAATTAGAAAAAATGATTAGGCCGTTGATTCCTAACTTTCTTAAAATCCTTGTGTCCCCGGCAACGGCGCCAAAAACTTGATGCGTGCGGTGTGTTATAGGTTTTTATGTATATTTTTAGCCCTTTTTACACGTTAGTCAAGTTTTAAATTTATAGAACACGATATTTTACTAACACCAAACACACATATGGGCAAGTGCACCCATCGTGAGCGTAGTATAGTGTTGGCAAGATACCGAGGTCGTCCAAGGACACAAGAGCTTTTAATACCGGTTTCTCTTCAACGTCTAATCAAATCAAAAGTTTAGAAAAAGGTTTTAAACTACAAAAAATAAAAACTAACTAAAATGCTAAAAAATAAGATAAAATAAAAACTGATAGACAAGATGAATCACTTGGATCCGACTCGTGTTTAGTGTAACCTTTGATTATTTCCGCACTTTTGCACTTTTTAAGAGATTATCTTAGTTATTGTAGTAGGCCCCTCTTTTGAAGGTGACGTTACCCTCAACCCAGTAGTTTGAGTCAGCAAGGATACAATCCTAAAGGGTCGGATTATTGAAAGATAATTAATTAAGTTATTAATGCATAATGTGGTAGGCCCCTCTTTTGAAGGTGACGTTACCCTCGGCTAAGTAGTCTGAGTTAGCAGGGATACAGTCCTAAGTAGCCGTGTTAAAGTTTTAATAGTATCTTACATATGAGGGGATCAAAGAGTTTGGACCCCCGCCATCCAATACCGGTGGGTATTGAAGGAGGTCCTACTAAATTTGACCCAGGTCCTTGCAGGATCTATACATTGAACAAGGCAAGACTCTTACCAAACCGTTCCCTTAACCCCCGACCAGGTAGCCAACATATCTCCATATAGACCGTGGAGATATGAATGGTGAAAATATTTTATTTTATATAGACAGTAAAATAATGCCAAGACACCACGAACAAACGATAAGGAAGAATCACCTTCAACATAAGAAACTAGCTATTAAAGTTATTAATACATAACCAAATAAAAAGTGCGAAAAGATTAAAAATAAAAAGTATTACACTAGACACTTGTCTTCACCAAGTGATGTAAGAGACTTAGGCAAACATGGCCTTTGATTGTCAAGAACTCTTACGATCAATCTTGGATCCCGAGACGACTCACACACTCTATGATGGATGATGGATGATGGTGGTGGATGATGGTATTGTGTTGGTGGTGGGTGGTGGGTGAAGTGTGAGAGAGGTGGTGTGCATCTTGTCTTTCTTCATTAATTGCATCTTGTCTGCATTAGTTGACCATGCCCCCGTGTCTGCTGGGCACGACCTCGTGTGTAGAAGTGTATCTGTACTATCAAGATTTCCCTAGATTCTGCGAATCTTAGAGTTGACTACAGCCACGTGTCCGGTGGGCACGCCCCCGTGGTGGGTGATAGAAGCTTCTACAACTTTGTCTTTTCTGCAGACACTTGGGCACGCCCCCGTGTTCACTGAACACGGGGCGTGTTCAGCCTTCTGTTATCTTATTTTTGCTTGGGAAGATGCTGTCGGGGAGTCGGGCATGCCACGTTTGATTCTTTTCTTGTATTTATGTTAGATTTAGCTGCCTTTTTGCTTCTTTTGTTCATCTGAGCTCATTTAATCCTGAAAATACAAAAGGAAGACACAAACACACTTTTTCCAACATTAGTACTAAAAAATGGTTAGTTTTATGCCACAATTGATGTAATTTATATGTTGCATTTTGCACACATCAACGATCCATGTATATAAACATTAACCGTATGATTCTTAATTAAACTAACTAGGGTCACTGGGCACGATGGCTTACTATAAATCGCCTATCAAATCAACACGAGGATCAATCACACTCGTACAAAAACACATCACATACGAATGATTAACACCCGTACAAATGCTTAAACATAGTTATTATTCAACTAAGTGGGATTTCTACTTGTTAAATTAATTCTCAATATAAGTATCCAATCAATTACATAGACGTACCATATATTGACAGATCTATACTAACTTTGGAAAGAATCGCGTCTAGCGGCACCAAAGGTACATGTACTACACATCTAGAGTCTCTCTAGGGTGGAATGACACCGTTGGAAAATTCGACAATAATTCATCCAACAATTACACAAACAAACAATATTGCAAGAATAAATACAAACCCAATCGTCACAATTCATAGGTATTCAAATGTTGGATACAAATACCAAAGACATTTCTTCTATTTATTTCTATCAGTCTCCATATATTGGTTGTTGCCTTCTTTTCCTTTGTGAAACTGCTTCCACTATTGTTTTTAACAACATATATAATCTGTCTTTAATTCTACATCATTCTCTCCCAAATTATGTTTTGATTCCTGTTTTAACTTTTAAGCTCCCTATCCTAACCGAATGAATCATGTGCTTGAAGCTTGATTGCTTAGCCCATTGACCTTTAAGCCCACTTAATAATAGATTTCAGCTCATGTCTCTTTAGCCCAACTTTCGTTTGTATTTTAAAACCAAACTATGAGCCCAAATAAAAAAAAATGTATTTTCTTCCTTTGATCTAGCCGATAAAGACCTAGCCCACTAGACAGATACATATGCTTCTTAAACGAAAAAATCACATGGTCAAACCTGCATAATGAAAATAATTTATAATATTTGACCGATAAATTTTGGATCACGGACCACTGGAGTATCATCGTGCCACCAGCAGAACTATCGATCATATCCATCTCAAGTAGACTATAATGCATATACACCAATTCATGATGAACCCTAGTAAATTTGGAAAAAAACCCTTTTGTGAGAATCAAATGATTGCAAAAAACTAAAAAAAAGTTAAATGTCATTTAGTCCTTGTGGTTTGGGTGATTTTGCTAGTTTAGTCCAAATGTTTGAAACATTTCCATTTTAGTCCAAATAGTTTCAAACGTTGTCATTTTAGTCCACTGGGTTAACTCCATCCATTTTTCTATTAGCTAGAAGAGTAATTCGGTCATTTTATATGGTTAAATTGGCCTTCAAGTTAACATAATTACATATAAAATGACCGAAACACCCTTCTATTTAACATAAAAAATGGATGAAATTAACCTAGTAGACTAAAATGGTAACGTTTGAAACTACCTGTACTAAAACGGTAACGTTTCAAATCTTTAAACTAAATTAGCAAAATGTTTCAAATCAGAAGAATAGAAAAGTCAAATTTCTTGTACAAAATTTCTAGATGATTTGGTCATTGCGAAGAAATGAGTTGTCATTTATTGTTTGGAAAAGGTCTCCCCAACGAAAGTTCCAACCTTTGAACCCAAATTTCTAATTTTCATCGTCAATAATCTCCTATATACTCCCTCATCAACGTCCCTAAATCTTTCACCACCATTATCCACTTTCCACCAAATTTAGTAACACCCCTTTTGGAGAGAGAAACTCAGCTCCGTTACAAAGATCACGCGCTTCCTATTTTCCACCCTCGCACATTTTCCTCCTTCATTTTCAGGTCAATCATCATCTCTGTTAATTTGATTCATTCATACATACATGTGCTTTCTGTATTTGATTTTGATCTGGGTTGTTTGGTGGAATTGAATTAATCCATCTTCTTGGGCTGTATAATAATATTATGGTCATGGTGAAAGATGATGTTTTGGTTGTTGTTGTTCTAATTTGCTTTCAAGATTTATGGGTATTGGTTCTTTAAGATCATAAATTAGATGGCTTTAATCTGTTTGGGATTTGGGTATTTTGTGTTTTTTTGATATACTCGCCTTAGGGTTTCAATTTTTTATGTTAATTTTGTTTTTTATCATTCAATTTCTGACCTTTTTAATGTTGATCTGAATTGGGTTCTTTCTTTTTGCTATAAAAATTTGATCTTTGGTTATGGGATGTTTTGTTTGTGTTGAGAAATTGATATTATGATGTATGATATGGATATTCTTGGAATGTGAATTTAGTGTCCTTTTGTGGATTGTTGTGGTTGATGATGAGAGATTTGGTGTTGGATATTGAGGTGTTTGTTTGTTTTTTGGGTGTGGATGCAGGCTTCTATTGTAAATAGATGGGTGATCACTTGGTTCTGGATGTGAATCGACCCATTAAAAGGAGCGAGGAGATGGCGGGCCCCTCATCTTCTGATGCAGTAGCTGTTGTAGTGGATGAAAACAAGGATTCATATGATGAGGAAGCGCCCTTATTAGCAATGGCAGAGTGTCGGATATGCCAAGAGGAAGATTCCGTTGATGCTTTAGAGACACCCTGCTCTTGCAATGGCAGTCTTAAAGTAATTAATCTTGTCATTAGTGATTTTTTTTATTTCATGATTCGATAATTTGTTGTTTGTGGTGGTATTGGTGGTTAATAAGTATGTTGTGTATGCAGTATGCTCACAGGAAGTGTGTTCAACACTGGTGCAACGAAAAGGGTGACATAACTTGTGAGATATGCCATCAGGTATGTTACAATCTTTGTTTGAAATGTTATTGAATTACACTTTATGAATGAAACGAACACCTACAGTTTGATGATTATTTTATGATAACTTCAACGTATATTGTATCAAGCAAATATTTTTACCACTTGAGACCATGGGGTGTGTGATTTTCTGTAATCAAGTGAATAATTGCGCCACTTAGCTATATAAAAACGTTAAACAAGCGTTCTACTTTTGCTCAAATTTACGGTGTCTTGTTGATTTGTTGTTTTGTGCAGCCTTACCAACCTGGCTATGTTGCTCCTCCTCCGCCCCTACCGTGCTTGGAGGAAACCACCATAGACATTGGGTATGTTTTCTTTCTTTTTTTTTCGTCTATTTTTGTTAAATATGTAAGCATACAACCTCTTAAATCAGTTTATTCAAAGATTTTTATTAGTATTGCTATTATAACAATGTTTTATTTGTAATTATAAGTAACACATTTTTTATTTACAAAAAAAAATGGATACGAAGAATGCTAGCAGGTAACGCATTTGTTTCATCCTGAAGCGTTTTTACCCGATACCTGACCTATCTTTAGAAAAATGAACATTTACAAATACATGGAATTTTGTTTTCGTTCGTTAGTTGTAATTTACGTTGGATATATGCATTTTTGTTTTGCAGGGGAGGATGGCAGATCTCAGAAGCTGACCGCCAATATTTGGAAGCCGAGTATGACGATTATAATGCCACAAATGCCAGTGGGGCTGCATTTTGCCGTTCTGCTGTTTTAATCGTAAGCCCTTAAAACCACATATTACGTATAACTTTGAATTAATCTGTTGAGGGTTTTATTAAATATTTGCTAATCTTTTGGCAGCTGATGGCTCTTCTGTTGTTACGACATGCATCATCTGTACCCGAATCTGATGGAGGAGATGGAGATGATGATGCATCTACATTCTTAACTGTAAGTGGGACTTTAAAGATTATGTTAGGACTTAGGAGTAATAATCAAACGGTTAAAAAGAATGCTTGGCTATTAGTCAAAGATCTAAAACACTACTTAGTAATGACAAAATTGCAGAATAAAGTTTCTTATCAATGAGCAAATAGATCAATCTTGGATTGAACTATGACAGAAAAGAGAATGTTTGACCTTCAGTCAAAGATCTAAAACACTACTGTGGTTTATACGGAAGGAGTTATATATTTATTTACTTTTATTTCGACAGATTTTCTTGCTTCGGATTGCTGGATTTCTTCTACCCTGTTACATCATGGTTTGGGCCATCAGCATTTTGCAGCGTCGAAGACAGCGACAGGTATGCCCTATGCTATGTAGTTAATCTCGCGATATCTTGGTGAGATATCGGTGCAAAATATCGGTCAGAATAGCGGTACCAATATTATCAGCGATATTGCCGATATTTAACCGACATTGGACCAATATTTAACCGATATATCACCAATTTTCCCGATATCAGTACCTTTCTTAGTTCTAGCATTCGTCTTTCAATTATTAGTGTTTTAAGTCTTAATTGTTAATTGTTAGTGTTAAATGATTGTGTGATAAGTCTTAATCAGTTCCTACTTGCTACAATTGTTAGCGTTTTGCAAGTTTTAAAAGGTTAATTTGTTAGAGTGCGGTTAACATACAAGACACCTTATCGTACTTCACCTACGCGACAGCCGCAGCCATCAGATCTGGGTAAAAATAACGCATGGAGCCCTAATAACGCATGGGGAGCAGTTTTTTTGTGATAATCACGCATGAGAAGTGATAATCACGCATGGGTAGTTAATCACGCACGTTATAAATGGCAAAAAAAATAATCACGCATGTTGTGTGTATTGTCGCGTACGATAATGTATGATAAGCAGTTTTGTACATTATACTTTCTCAATTTGTTAATGGTAGGAGAGTATACTAAATTGTTAGTGTTAAATTGCTATATATATAAATTTAGCATGATATTAAAATTACCGATATCCCACAGCGATTACCGATATCTGATTTTTTTACCGCATTAACTACTTAGCTGATCCTATAAACTTGTCAGATTTAATATCAAAATCGATGTTTCTCAATTACCCTTTGAAAAGGTTTGGATAAACCGATAAAGATCCAATTTTTCTATCTTTCATACAACTCATTTTGGTAAAATTGCGTGTGCAGGAGGCGGAAGCATTGGCGGCAGCACAAATCGCATTTGTATTGCAAGCAGGACAAAGGAGAGGACTGCACTTGACAGTGGCTTCTCTAGGGCCCGCAGCAGCCCAATCACCCGCACCAGCACCCACTGCGGCTCCAACTGCGGCTCCACAAGATGAAAATGTTTAGATGTTATGACGGAGGAAAAATTATTCTTTTTCGATAATTTTGTTTAGTTCCCGATTTGCTTTGTTGATGGCGTCAGATCTGTTGTGAATAATTTAATGTTATGTTAATGTGTATATGCGGCCATTCGACAGTTGAGCGTTCTTCAACAACTTTTAACGAAACAAGCTGTATATTTGTTATTGTGTATGTTGGTTGATTTACTTCAGCGGAAACAAGTTGTCGGAACATAAAACTAATGTGGGTAATGAACAGGTTATGCGGCTTATATGATTCTCCGAAACAGGTAAATAGATATTTGTATTTTCATAAGCTTATAGATCTTCTTATGTTACAAACTATAGTGCAACCATACAACCAGAGGTGAAACCTGTTATGCCATATAGAAGTGTTTTTAAAATATAACCAACATAATCATATACTATTTAGATTCTATGTAATAATTAATTTTTTAAACTTGATTATGAGGTCCTTGTTTTAGTCCGATTCAACGGGCATACATACGACCAGTGATGCCACGGTTCGATGACATGGACGGTTTTCAAAACATTGAGACAAGTTGTTCTATGATCTAAAAATTGTTTTACAACGCTTTCTTAACCATTTGGCTGTCGATTTGGTTTTTGTTTTTGTGTTTTCATTGCCATGGTCACTACTGATCTTCTTGCACAAAAACAAAGGAAAAGTTGCATTCTTCAAGGGAACCTCAACTGTGAGCCAATACGGTCGCATTCGTCAGTTTTTTATTCAGATAACAGTAGTGACTGTCTGTAGTCTCTCTACAATTCTCTACAATTGTTTTAGCTTTTGAAGGAATAATAAAAGGTGAAGTTTCGCCACCAAATTCGAATGAAGGTTAAACTTCCACTGCACAAGGTGCAAGCGATTATAGCGCTAAGAATCATAATGTTAGTGGGTTTCCTATTTGGTTCAACTGGGCATTTCGACTATTGTAGTGGTCAGAATATATGCATTCATTGTTGGGTAGCTGTAACATCAACTGTGACATGGAATCATAGATTTGCTTAAGCTGTTAATGACAGCTAAATAATTTGGTATCATTTTATCAAGACATATCTAAATCTTTCCTTCAAAAGTATATCATATCTAGCATCTAATATTGAGGAGCATTCATCTTTGGTTTCTTTATTATTTTGGTCAGGTTAAATCTTTTTCAAGTGCATATAATATGTTGTGTAGGATGCTTAAACAGTTGAACTGTATTTTTCTATAATCATCAAAGTATATACGAATAAAAGCGAGAATTATAAAACAACCATAGTCTATATGACTATATTCTTAAAGCGATTACCAAGTTTTTCCAAGTGCGACCCATGAACTAGCGAGTCCCTTTAAGTGAATCTCCGAGGCCTAAACCAATTCATTCAAACCAGCCGAACATGTGCTATCCCACTTGAACCATCACAACCTTTGGAGTGTCGCGATGACACTGCAATCCGTTCGAAGGAACATACCCCCCCCCCCCCCCCCCCACCCAAAACCAAGAAAAGCATCTAGTGTGATCCATTTCAACTGTGGCCTTGCAAATGGAATAACCACGACCCTTCGATTTAATTTGTTGGCTGCTAACAACACCAAACCCAATTCATAATGGTAAGGGCGGCTTACAACGCTAAAAGTATACAAAGTGCAAAATGTGCCATAAAAATGTCACATCGTGCACACGATGCGAACTTTTAGGGTCCCACCTCTTCCATAAATTATGGATTTTTAATCATGAAAGAATTCTACCAATAAACTCATTAAATGTTGTATCTTGTTCCCATGTTGAGGCAAAGATTAACTACAACCCCACTTTCCCTTTTTTCCCTATACTCAACCAATACACATATTTGTTGTCTTTTTTTGAAAATTATTCCCAGCAAATAACTGGTAATTAGATTATTCCATATGCCATCTACCATATAATATCCTCCTAGTTTAGGCTTTATTAATCTATATTAAATTAAAGACAAATATATTCTAGAAAACATTATCTTTGTTAATATATTTTTATGAAACGAGGAAGCATATGATTGTATTGGGAATAATATCTAAAGTTAGCCAATAAAGCATCTACTTTGGCACATGTTTATGTTATGTTAGTGACATCCCGATTGCCTGCTTTGTTACTCTTTTTATTTTAGCAATATTTGTTCAAGGGTTCCTATGCAACTTAATTTTTCATGTTTCTCGAAGGCGATTCAGCTAACGGGCCAAAATGGGTTCAAGCTTTTTTTTTTAAAAAAAAAGTATCAATTTGATTCAGGCCAAATTGGGCTCGTATTGAAACAAGTCGCTTTCGTTAAAAAAAATATTAAAATGGGTTCAACCACTATATTTACAGTAGCAACGGAGGTAAGACAGCTACATTTTGCGTAACAATTATTGTAGCGCACAACATTGATGCAAGCTTGACTATGGGCAACATTGATGAGTTTGAAGTAGCACAATGGGTTATTTTTCTTTATGGATGAACACATTTATTGGTACAATAAGGCCAGAGGAGGTGAGGATTTTGATGCCACAAACTCAATGGACCAAGATTTGCATTAAAGTTGACAAAAGCAACTTCTTTAAGACCAGATCTCAGAATCCACAAGCTGCAAAGCCAACATCTCTGAGTTTTTTTAAACAAAACCATCACTTTATTTTGGATGATGGCAATTTTGTTAAAGGTAAGAATCATGCCAATCACACATTAGATTCTACTTTAGTAAGTATCCAACTAGTACATCACATTTAGAAGCCTAACCTGTACGTACCCGTACCATACGCAAAGCACAAGGTCCCACCTCTACTTTCATCCTCATTTTCAGCCCACATCATGAGGCAAACATATATCATCAAATGCATTACACTAACATGTCATTAGCTTCAAATGTATGGTATTGGTAACAATGTCATTATCATATATAAACAAATGTATCATCAATCCATTGATTATGATTGGTAACTAAAAACAGATAGGCCAAAATATAGAAAGAAAAGTGTAAAGTAACACATATGGCACTATAAACTGTAAACTAAGACTGTTTCTTTTGCTGCATGGGGAACTGAGCTTGGAATTCTAAAGTGAGATTTTCAAAGTTGCATAAAGTGAATGCTTGGTTTATAGCCTAACACAGTTCCCATTTGCTAATGGTGTCTTTTCTTACTAACTAAGCAATACTAATTTACCAAAATACCCCCCTCCATACATGCTTAACTATATATATTTTTTTTTAAATAAAAAAAATTCCCACATCAACATAGAATCATGAGTCTTTGATCAGCAGGAAAAAGTAGAGAAGAATGAAAAAGATGCTTGGCTTCATAGGGGTACTGCCCCAATTCCCAATAGTTTTTTCTAGTCAGACTCTTCTTTTTTTCTAACAGCCTTAATCTTCTTGAATAGAAGGTTTATGATTGGGATAATCTAAAACATGTAGGACATGTGGGTCCCATCCTGCCATATTCTATAAATCACACCCCTATAACTAAACCACTAGATCACAACACAAGGAGGATTTAACTGTCTTACTCCACACAAAACATCATCTCTATTTTCTACCTTTCTTGTTTACATTTACAAAAAACAATGATTTCTAGTACTCATAAGCTATTTGTCCTTCTTGCCTGTATTGGAATAATACTAGCAGCCGAACCATATATGGTTTCCGGGTTCAGAACCGTAGGCATTGAACAACTCCCCATGAATCATCGACGAGCGCTCAAAGCAGCTTCCAAGGTGGGCCAGCAATCAAAGCCGTCACCTGCAGCCTTGAACGAGAAGCTCGACCCTTTTCAGGAAAGTAAAAGACCAGTTCGAAGAGGGTCAGACCCGATTCATAACCGATCTTGATATGTGCAGAAACAAGTTGAAAGACTTCAGGGAAACCGCAGGTTGTTATGATGATTTTTTAAGTTATGTTATAGGAGGTATTACTATAGATTGATGTGCATAGTCAGATTTTAAGAGGTGCCCCGAGGCGTGCAGTGAATTTTGACATGATCAGAAAGGGTTGTCTGTCATAAACCAAACTGACAGTTTCTTAATTCTTGTTTGAACGAGAACACGAGCGCGAGGAAGATCAAGATCAAGAGCAAGAACAAAAACAAAAACAAGACCAAATATTTGTTACTTTCTACATTCTTATAGAACTAGTGATGTTGTTTTCTACTTGTTCATGATCTAATATCGTATTACCACCCGTGCAATCGTGTATTTAGAAAGTCTTAAAAATCTAAACTATTTACAAGGCCCTACTAAAATTCATGATTTGTGTCATATTTAGAAACAGATTGATGAACCAAACTTCCATCTACTTTGATTAATGTGACCCGACCCGGTGCTATCTTGGTTTAAAAAAGCGCGCCTGACGTGCGCTGAGGCGCGAGGCGCCCCTAAGGTGCAGGCCTCAGCGCTTCAGCCTACACAAGGTGAGTGGTTTTCAAGAAGCGCACATGAGGGGCATATTTTTGGCAAAATGTTGACCCTAGGGCGCGCGCCTCATGCATTTCCAACATTTTTGTGCAGTAGATTGTTGTGCAACATGATTTTCAGGCTGTACATGTATGTAATTTCAGTATTAAAACATCTATAAGGCTAAATATTTATTGGGTAAATGATGCTAGAAACTTGTAGGAATCATATAAAAAATATATAATTATTTGCGTTTCGGGTACGAAAAACGATGTGCTTGGCGCTTCGGGCATCGGTTTTAGACCTTATCGCTTTTGTAAGCTTCTCGCAGATGCTATCATAAGCAATGATTCTAACCGATGATTTGTGACAAGGTTGTGTATGACTTTAGGTGCACCTATCGGGTCGGGTTAATGAAGTATTCTGTCAATTACTTCAACGAATTAAATAGTTGTATAATGAACAGTAATCTGAAGAAACAACAGCATTCTATGGCATGATCATTATATATTATATATTACATATTAATGAAGAAAAAACAGCATTCTATGGAATGAACAGTAATCTGTAGAAACAACAGTTTCTAACCCGAATCGCCTTGGGTCCGATCCAAAAATAACCGGTTTTAGTGCTCCAAACCAGTTAGAACCCGATCCAAATCAGTTTGAGTGGGTTGTGTTTAAAACCGGTTTATAACCCAAACCTGTTTGACCCATTTAAAAAAGGGTTTGGACCCAAATCAGTTTTTGTGCGCCGACACGTGAAGCAGAACACACTAAACAAAATATGGACTAAAAATTTGTGTTAAGCCCATTAAGCTTCCTTTATTATAAGGCCCGCTAATTATCTTAATCAATTCGTTTATTATGATAACGCCCCGCTTGCGGTATGCTCATATAATGTATATACGCGTGGGCGCTCGGGGGGCAAAAGTGAAAGTGCACTAATTTTAACGTTATTTTACTAATTTCATGAAAATAACGTTAAAAGAGGGGGACGGTTAATCATGCATCATGTGGTGGCGTTGATAGCCAAAAGACAAGGGGGTGCATGCACTAATCGGCGTTTGTCTCAATTGCTGAGTGTTATGTGCCTTATGTCCAAGGCTTGATGCAAAACCACAATCGAGCCGGGGGTCTCATTGGAAGCAGCCTCTCTATTCCTACGGGGTAGAGGTAAGGCTGTCTACATCTCACCCTCCTCAGACCCTACCTTAGCTTTGCTATTGGTGGGATATACTGAGTATGATGATGATGATGATGAATTCGTTTATTATGATGTTTGTGTAACTGGACAATTAAATAAAACAACCAAATTGATTTAGATCTGTTGCAGTTCAGATATTGACCCGTTTTGACCGGACCCATTTCCCTCCACGACGAAAATTCGTCGACTCACCACTTGTTGGCATAAGACATCAAATGTTACAAACTAGTTTTTGCCCCACCCGCAAACTAAGTCGAATATTTATCTCTCATAACATGTACGTCTGTATTTCGATTACTTGTACATGCTACTCCTAACACGATCTCAAAAAAAAAAATTACATCAAGTCGACCAATTAAAAGAAAACACTACCATACTTTTGCTAAAAAACTAAAACGATGGGAAAACTATAATTTTATAACGGGGGAAAAATTGTAAATTTTCAGGACAAATGAGCGGGTGTTAAGGTGCCGCTTGGCACGAATAAAAATTACATCGATGCAACCAATTAAAACAAAGCACTACCATAGTTTTCTCAAAAAAAAAAAAATACTAAAACGATGGCATGTTTGTAATTTTACATTAGGGGCAAAATCGTATTTTGACAGGGAAAAAACAAAAACAATTGTAAAACTATAGCTAAGGGAAAAACGTAATTTGGCTAGGAGAAGAAAAAAAAAAAACAAAACCAACGACAAAACAGTAAATTTAAACGGGGCAAAATCGTAATTTGACAAGACCAATAGAGAAGTGTCAGGTAGCTGCCTGACACTATTCCCCTCCATGGTAAATGTATGTATATAAAATGGTAACATATCCATCCACTCTTGTGATGGTGAGGCAAACCTCGTCAAGGACCATTAGTCCTAGAGAGATGTGTGTGACACCTTAGACAAATGACACATCATTTTTTTCATTTCTTCATAGGAGAGTAATGCCGGTTAATAAAGAATGTCCCACCTCAAATAATATAAACGCAAGTGGGCGCATTTGGTATGGATGAGAGTAGACCTTATCACTTGATATGAAGTATCTAATGATGTAACAAGTATTTGAGAATTTTTTAGGTTATTTAAACTCCTAGATGCGTATTTAAATTATGTTTTAATTTACAAATGACCTCCTGATATAAAAAAAGTTAAAAATATATTCAAAATTTTCAAAAATATATTCAAAATTTTCAAAACTGTTATTATTTAGTTTTCTAACAATCCGTTTTAATGCCCATTTTATGGGGACTATTTTCTGTTAAAGACTGTTGGAATAATATTGGTTTAAACAACAATCAGATCCACACAAGAGAAGGAATGACAAGGATATAACCAAATAAAATATTTATTAATTATGTATCGTATAAATAGTTTGCTTCCTTAATCCGTTTTTAACTACCAAATACATTCTTTAACTTACACCTAATGACCCACATATTAAGAAACAAATAACTAATGTATCATTTAGCAAACTTCTACCCTAAACCTGCCGCCAAATACTATACACCTACTTTATTTTACCAACAGGAATAGGAGGAATAATAAATACTTTTGGACAGTGGCGAATCCAGGAAATATTTTTAGGGGGTTCCTTTTGTTAGATTCTCACTAATTCTCACTATTTTTTTCCAAATCATACAAGGTTTACCCTAAAATTTTCCATTTTTTTCCAAACGAAGGGGGTTCCCGGGAACCCAGGAACCCCCCCTGGATCCGCCCATGCTTTTGGAATCATAAAACTCTAATAAATAATAATTACATAATAAAACGACTATTTTTTTAAACGGCTGGCGAATCCTTCAAATTGCTACTGACGAATTTTACTACATCGGGATACACTCGCCTCTGAATCGGGGAAAACCCTCACCTGGAGCCGAAGCTCGTGAAGGCACGACAGTGCGCGGAGGTAAAACCCGCTCAATTCAAAGATCGAACTAGCGACCGCCGCCTACTCGCCTAGTCTCTCATCATCACCAGATGCCACGAAACTAAATGATGAAAACAGAAATCAAATCTGAATCACTTGAAACATCAGATTTCTTCCTTAACGATAACTCATTGAAAAAAAAATGAATACTTTTATTGGCAAATGGTAGTCATTGATGCTTGTACTCCAATTAATTTTCTTTTTATTTACCAAAATAACTATCAAAGTAGCTATCTGTAAAAGTTTTATTTAAGGTTTCAAAGAGGCTTTTTCAAATTCATATATATTCATGAAATAGTATTCATGCAAATCATAACATATAACCTGTAATTTTTAATTTGGATTCAACCTCTTATGTTTTATCATACAAATAAGAGTTAATTGCCATTTTAGTCCCTGTGGTTTGGCTCATTTTGCTAGTTTAGTCCAAAGGTTTCATTTTTAATATCTGGATCCAAAAAGGTTTCATCGTTGCCATTTTGGTCCAACTGACTTAACTCCATCCATGAACCTCTGTTAAGTTAGGAGCAACTTGGTCTTTTCCTTTTTATTTTATTTAAAGGTTTTATTAAATACCCCATATTTTATATATTAACAACTTTTACCCAACCATTTTATATCTCTGTATCTATCTATCTCTCTCTCTGCTCCTACCAGCCTCCAACGCCGCCCCCAACCAGTCACCACCGCCACCCCCACTACTATCAACCACCATCCATACCCATGAGTAAAGCCGTCACCCCCACTACTATAATCTAATTGAAACACACATATCCATACCCACTTTCCATTCCAGAAAGCAATAGAGAGATGAGAGAGAATCGCAGAGAGGGAAAGAGATCAGAGAGAGGTCGGAGATGCTCAGAGAGATCGGAGATGGGGCCTTTGACTGGCCGTCTGATTCTAACAGTGGTGACCACCGGCAGAACCAGATCCACTGCCGGCCACTGTTGGAAATCCGACGAACCCTCCGATGTCCAATTCGACACCATTATTGGTAATTATTTCCACCACTCCACTTGGTTTTCAATTCCAAACAAAAGCCCTTTGTCAATTTGCCATGACAGAGGAGATTCAACACTCAATTTGGTGTATTTGAAAAGGTTAAGCGGGTGGTGGTGATGGTTGCGGTGAGGCGGTGGTGAGGCAGTAGTGGTGATGGTGGTAGTGGTGGTGAGGCTGTGGTGGCTTTGGTTTAAGTATCGATTGTGGATGGTTGTTTTACCCTGCAACCATCCTTGCGGTCATGGATTTTAAAAACTCTGAACCACTGAAGGCTCAATTTCGGTTGGTAGCATGATCGAAAAAACACTTTTAGCTATGATGATGAGCCTTTGCTCACCGGAGAGAAAGAAGAGAAAGACCGTTGTATGCTTTTTTGGTTAATTTTGAGGTTAGGGATTTCATTTGATTTTGTTAAACCATTGCCTTTTTGGCATTTTGATTCGTTCGATGATGATGAACATTTGCTCACCGGAGAGAACGACTATTGTCTGTTGTTGTTACTAAACCCTAGTTATTTATAAATAGAGAGGGAAATATTAAAGGGTTAATTAAAATAATTAAAGAAATGACTAAAGTGCCCTTGCCTTAACAGAGATCCATGGATGGAGTTAAGTCAGTTGGACCAAAATGGCAACGATGAAACATTTTTGGATCCAGATGTTAAAAATGAAACATTTGGACTAAACTGGCAAAATGGGCCAAACCACAGGGACTAAAATGGCAATTAACTCCACAAATAATGTATAGCTCATTTATTTTTTAATAATATTGTTTCTTTAATAGTTTGTATTCATTAACTTTTTAATAATTTATATATACTACAATTAGGTTAAGTATTTTGTACAGCACGGGTTGGAAAATTTAAAGGATATAATTCATAGATCTATAAATAAAATTGCGCAAAACTAAATTACAATTTTAATTCACAATTGGATTTTAATAATCATAAGTTTCACCTGTTGGTCGATAAAAATCTCAACTTTAAAATTTCTCTCCAATAATTCCAACTTGTAAAAGTTTGGCCGCCATTGATCCTTTTCTAACATAGGTGCACTTAAATCAATCATGGAGTCTCTACGTGTAATTGAATCTATTGAGGATACAAAATTTTTATATGTTTGAAAAGGATCAATGGTGGCCAAACTTTTACAAGTTGGGATTATTGGAGAGAAATTTTAAAGTTGGGATTATTATCAGCTAACAGGTGAAACTTAGAATTATTAAAATCTAATAACCCAAAAATAAATTATAATTCTCTAAAATATTTTTATATACAACATTAGATACTATATATATAATTTAACTATCGTATTTAATATTAGTAACATGACCCCATCTCTATTCTTTACTCTTGATAATGTTATATACTTGGACACCACGATAACTTATTGAACGAATCCTAAGGTGACACGTGTCTAAAGACCCTTTATATAATTCACGATGTTGAAAAGAAGAGGGTTAGAATCGTCAAAAAGGGAAAATAAAAAGTCGAGGGGTTTTGGGCATATTCGAGGTCCTTGCGGACCGTATTAATATCCCTATGCGGTCCGCAAAGGGTATTTAAATAACATGCACGTCTGTGTTTCGGTTACTTGTACATGCCACTCATAACACGATCTCAAAAAAAATTACATCATGTCGACCAATTAAAACAAAACACTACCATACTTTTGCTAAAAAAAACTAAAACGATGGAAAAACTATAATTTTAAACTGGGGGCAAATTTGTAATTTTTCAGGACAAATAATCGTGTGCCAGACCGCCGCTTAACGCGAATAAAAATTACATCGATGCAACCAATTAAAACAAAATACTACCGTAGTTTTGTCAAAAAAAAAAAACTAAAACGATGGCATGTCTGTAATTTTACACTGGGGGCAAAATCGTAATTTGACAGGGAAAAAACAAAAACAATGGTAAAACTATAGCTGAGGGAAAAATCATAATTTGGCTAGGAGAAGAAAAAATGAAAACCAATGACAAAACTGTAAATTTAAACGGGGCAAAATCGTAATTTGGCTGGACCAATGGGAAAGTGTCAGACAGCTGCCTGATACTATTCCCCTCCAAGGTAAATGTATGTATACAAATGGTACCATATCCACTCTTATGTTGTTGATGATGGTGAGGCAAACCTCGTCAAGGACCATTAGTCCTAGAGATGTCGGTGACACCTTAGACGAATGACACATCATTTTTTTCATAGTAGAGTTATGTCGGGTGATAAAGAATGTCCCACCTCAAATAATATCAACGCAAGTGGACGCATTTGGTATGGATGACCCCTTGTAAAGTCTCTCCACTCAGGCAACCAAAAAGAAATCTTAAACTTCTTGTGAGCAGAGTAGACCTTATCACTTGATATGAAGTATCTAATGATTTAATAACTATTTGAGAATTTTTTATGTTATTTAAACTCCTAGATGCGTATTTAAATTATGTTTTAATTTACAAATGAACTCCTGATATAAAAAAAATTAAAATATATTCAAAATTTTCATTGCTTTCAGATTCTCTGAAGTCTATAATAACTGTTAGTATTTAGTTTTCTAACAATCCGTTTTAATGTGCATTTTATGGGGACTATTTTCTGTTAAAGACTGTTGGAATAATACTAGGGTCAATAATCTAGTAAACTGAATATCGGTTTAAACAACTGTACAGTTGGTGAAAAAAGTTTAAGAAAAAGGTGTTTTTCCTTAAAATTGATTTTGAGAAGGCTTATGACAACGTTAACGGGTGTTTTTTTATTTCTATTATGTCTCAAATGAGCTTTCCGGAGCATTGGCGAAGCTTGACCCGAATGACCGGGGGGTTGAAAACGTATATACCAAAAAATTTCTATACGAAAACTACATATATAACACTATTGACCGAAAAGTTCGGGGGGTCGGGCGCCCTTCCCCGCCTCTTCTATACTTCGCCCATGTTCCAGAGAGATGGTGTGCTTGGATTAAAGGAATTTTGGAGTCGGCGAGATCTTCTATATTGGTTAATGGGTCTCCTACCTTCGAGTTTCAATGCACAAAAGGGCTTCGTCAAGGTGACCCAATTGCGTCATTCCGGTTTATCATTGTCTTGGAAGCGCTATCATGTATGTTGGAAAAGGCTAGAAGTGTGGGAGCTATTACGGGTGTCCATACTCCTAATGTGGGGCCGATTTTGTCCCATCTTTTTTTGCGGACGATGCTATTATTATTGGAGAATGGTCTCGATCTAACATCACTAACGTTGTCCGTATTCTCCGGGTGTTTCACATGTGCTCAGGCCTTAAATTTAACCTTGCCAAATCAAACATTCTCGCGATTGGAGTAGGGATGAGGGAGTTAAAAGACGTGTCAGCCCTTGTTGGTTGCAAAGCGGCTGATTTCCCCTTTAGGTATCTCGGTTTAACGGTAGGTGCTAACATGAACCGTGTCGCCAACTGGAGATCGGTTTATGAAAATTTTGATGCTAGATTATCGAGGTGGAAGGCAAATTTATTATCTATAGGAGGGAGGATCACGCTAATTAAATCGGTGCTCGAAAGTTTGCCCAATTACTTTTTCTCTTTATACAAGGCGCCAAACCAAGTTATAAAAGATTTGGAGTCGAAAATAAGGACTTTTTTATGGGAGGAGGGGGGGGGGTAATGGCTCGGTCAAGAAACTCCATTGGGTGGCGTGGGATCGGGTTTTGCTTCCGAAAGAGAATGGAGGTCTCGGGCTTAGTAGACTTAAAAATATAAATGTTGCTCTTATTGCGAAGTGGGGTTGGCGTTATAAATCGGACAAGAAGAATTTATGGGTGAAGGTCATTAAGGCTATTCATACTACGAGAACTAGCTGGGATTTTTTTTCGGTTTGGAAAACCATGGGTGGAGTATGGTGTAATATAACGAACGTGTTGTTGAGAATGACGGTTGACAGAATTCCCTTAAGGAACTTTTTTAGAGGAAATGTAGGTAATGGGAGGGACATTTCCTTCTGGTTAGATCCATGGTTATGCATCGAACCATTGAAAGATAAATGCCCGAAGTTATTTAAATTGGAGATTCAGAAAGGATGCAAGGTGAGTGAACGAATTTCCGTGAGCAAGAAAGGGTCAGATTACACATGGCAATGGAAGAGACCTTTGATGGTGGGTGTCAAAACAAATGAAATGTTGTTTCTTTGTAGTGTGTTGTACTCGTGTAACCTGAACAATAATCGAGATGGTTGGAAATGGATAGGGGCTACGGATGATAATTTTAGTGTTGGAGCGGTTAAAAGATTGATGGATAAAAACAGAATTCGAAACGATGTCTACGTTATTGACTGGTGTAAATGGCTCCCCATTAAAGTTAATGTGGAGGGTTGAAATGGAGAAGATCGCTGCAATGGTTGCGTTAAAAAAAAACGAAACATAGGGGTGATCGATTCTACTTGTATATTATGTGGCGTCGGCGAAGAAACAGCGGAGCATCTTTTCACTTCATGCATTTTTTTCCAACAGGCTATGGGCTTATATTAGCAATTGGTGTAAGATCCCTAACCTTGTTATTTTCTCAATTCGTGATCTTATAGAGGCTCATGATCATGCTGGTATAAAGGGTTAGAGAAAGGAAATGGTGAAAGGCATCATTAGAATTGGTTGTTGGAGCATTTGGAGGGCGAGAAATGAAGCGAAGTTTAACAATAAATCGATCAAGTTTGAGGACATCTCGTGCGAGGTTAAGACGGTGGGTTTTTTTTTGGTTAAAAAGTAGCGTCAAATCCATAGATACGTCATGGGATAATTGGTGTAAGTTTGTTAATATGCAATGTCCGGTTTT
>JARYGA010061154.1:75260-117257 GCA_030545235.1 Helianthus tuberosus | reverse complement strand
GAACACCGATAACAACATAAATTTTCACGTGCGGAAATATATATACCGTTTTTGGCCCATAATAGTCACGTCACCAATTTGGACATTTGCACCGGTAATCATGACTACCCCACGTTTAAAAAAATCATGTTTTCATCATACCTCATCACCTCGCGTGCTACCGAACTTGTATGAATTTGACGTTGAGCAATAGAAGATCGGTTCAGATAAACTTTGCGAACACCCGACCCAACCTCGTACATTTGTGGTCCAATAGAAATTTAACACATATGCTATGTCTTCATGTTGGACCAAAAAGAAAATCATGATTTTTAAAAATTGAATTTTGCATTAAACAATTTTCAGGCCCCACCATGTGCAGCTTCTATCCTGGACAGTAACCAATTGCATAATGGATCAAATAATTAGGCCCATACTACTTAGAAATATACAAATGAAAAGCACCAGTCCAGCCATCATTAAATTGGGCCCAAAAATTACACATGGGTATCTTCTGCAGTCCAGCAATGACTACCAAAACATTAGGCCCATCATAGACTAGGCATGTGCATCCATTATACCCTAATAAAAAAACAGCATTTACGCCCTGGTAAAAAAAAACCGCCTGCAACATCATCCAAGACTCTCTCTCTCTCTCTCTCTCTGCGATACATAGCATCCAGAAGCAAACAACATCTTTGCAGCCGCCAAGGGTAAAACCCAGCTATATCCCACTATCCTAGCCGCTCACATCATCTGCCTGATCTCTTCTTTCTCTTCGAAGAACATCAATTGTCATCTTCTACCTTCAAGAGCAATAATCCAGCCGACATCAACATCATCGACCTTTTATTCTCTGTCATTCTTTGAAGCAACATCAGCATCCTGTTGGTAACTGTATGAGACGAAGACTGACTTGAGACGAAGAATCAGCTCGACGAAGAACTGATAGCTGATGAAGAACCTATTGTTTCATTCAAAGTAACCGTCGAAGAATCCAAGTCGACGAAGAACTATTCTTCGTGGAGACCAGATTCTTCGTGGTTACTGGTTGTTCATCTAAGTTGATTCTTCGTGGAATGATTCTTCGTGAACACTGATACTTCGTGCATATGATTCTTCGCAAGGGGGTTTTTCATAAGTTGGATTCTTCGCAATAGGTTATTCGCAGAGGAGTTCTTTGCTGGGGTTGTTCGTGGATGGGAGTTCTTCGTGGATGCAAATATGTAGAAACCCTAGTGTTTCTTCAACAGCCGCCACCCCTCTTCAAGAACACAGCTAACTGTTCGTTTCCAGATCTTATGAAAAACCTTCAAATGATGATGAAAACTTGATTTTCTGGTGTGAAACAACAAACCCAACCCTTTTGTACAATCTGATTCATCACAGATCCGTGTATTTTGGTTCAAATCTGGGTTTTTCTTCTTTACACCTTTCTTTTTTTGAACAAAAATCACGAAAATCACTGATTTAGAACACATGTGACTTAGCAAATTGTTAGATTCACTAAATCGGGTACCATGGATCTGATACCAATTGTAGATTCAAGATTCGGACCGAAAACCATGATTAGTGTGTGATTACAAGTTAACCGAACTATACCAAAGGAGCATACATCCGGGGAGAGACCAAGTGGTAATCTCTCCCCTAAAGTCTAAAACCTTCATCCAGTAAATGACCATGGGGTTGGTATTTATAGCCACACCCCCTTTACTTGCAAACACACACGGTCAAACAAATAACCCTCTCGTTTGACCACTTCAAACGAGCGGGTCAATACACGTTTGTTTGACCGTTTCACTAACTATTACAGAATCAGCAAAAATAAATCTAATCTATTAGAACAACATCGGATACAAAAATTGTACCAACACAAACACAAGCCCAAACCTCATCACCCCACCCACCATCCTCGGCCCCCATTCCATTTCCCTCATCACCACCACAAACACATCCTACCTCTTCCTTACAATCAGTCCAACCACCACACCTCTCTAGTCCACCAACGGCCGACCCAACTCCACCTATCATACCCAACACCTCTCACCTATTTACCTAGGGATCTCCTGTTGAGCCGATGCCATATCATCCTATGAGAACTCGATCAAAAAATGACATTTTCAAGCCCAAATATTATGCTAACTTGTCTTTATTTTCAGGTTTGTTACATCAAGCTTTACTTGTAGCTCATGATCCCCATGGTTACAAATCAGCAGCAAAACACTATAAATGGGTGAAGGTAATGGAAGAGGAGCTCCAGGCGTTAAAATCTAACAACACATGGGTACTTGTTCCACGACCTGCAGGTGCAAACATTGTTGGATCTAAGTGGATTTTTAGAACAAAATACAAAGCACATGGTTCCATAGATCGATACAAAGCTCGCTTGGTGGCCCAAGGTTTCACTCAGGTTCCAGGACTTGATTTCTCTCACACCTTTAGTCCAGTTGTCAAAGCCTCTACAGCCCGTGTTGTTTTATCGCTTGCTACTATCTATGGTTGGTCCCTGCGTCAGTTGGATGTGAGAAATGCCTTTCTTAATGGCAATCTTTCTGAAACGGTATACATGGAACAACCTACGGGTTTTATTGATGCTAGATTTCCTAAACATGTGTGTCATCTACAGAAAGCTCTTTATGGTCTCAAACAGGCGCCTCGAGCTTGGTTTCAATGACTAAGCACCTTCTTAACATCACATGGTTTTGTTTGCAGTCAAGTGGATCCATCACTTTTTATTTATAAGACAACAAAAGCCATTGTTTATCTTCTTGTGTATGTGGACGAGAACATCATCACTGGCAGTGATTCCTCCTTTATTACGTCCTTTGTTGTTCGACTGCATAAAGAATTTTCGGTCAAAGACTTGGGTCCACTCGGTTACTTCTTGGGTCTTGAAGTTACTCACTCTTATGACAGTCTCTTTCTCAGTCAGGCGAAATATGCACATGACATTTTGTCTCGTGCTGGTCTGTTAGATTCCAAACCTGTTGCCACTCCTCTCGCTACCACTAATACTTTTCTCAACAAGGGTGTCCTGTTTCATGATCCTAATCTTTAAAGGTCTCTAGTTGGAGCTCTTCAGTATCTCACCATTACCAGACCAGACATCTCTTATGCAGTAAATCAAGCCAGTTAACATCTACAGGCCCTTACAACATCTCATTTTCAGTTGGTTAAACGGATACTACGTTATGTTAAAGGAACAATTGCCTTTAGGTTAACCTTCTCCAAACCAACTTCAATAACCCTCGTTGCCTACTCTGATGCAGACTGGGCCCGTTGTATTGAGACCAGCCGTTCCACTTATGGTTATTCTATTTATTTGGGTGGAAATCTGGTTTCCTGGAGTGCGAAGAAACAATCTACAGTCTCTCGCTCCAGTTGTGAATCTGAATATCGTGCCATGGCCAATATTGCAGCTGAAATCATCTGGCTTACTCACCTTCTTCGAGAACTACACGCTCTACCTATGGCTCGTCCGACTTTGCTTTGTGACAATAAGAGTGCTATTTTTCTAAGTCAAAACCCGGTTTCACACAAACGTGAAAAGCATATCGACATTGACTATCATTTCGTGCGTGAGCTTGTTTCCTCTGGTCGTCTCTATACAAAATTTGTTCCATCCAATCTCCAGGTTGCGGATATCTTCACTAAAAGTCTCTCATGGCCTCTCTTTGAAAAACTTCGCAACTTGCTTCATATTGGTCCCCAACATGTTCGATTGACCCGGGGGGGGGGGGGTTAAAAGTATAACGTAAATCATGCTAATGATTTACGATTATGTGTATCAATTGTATTAAATTTGTATTATTCAGTTTCCTAGTATAGGTTGGTTGAATCTCTATATATTGTAAAAATATTATATTTTGATAATTGAGAGATTGAGTTTTACAATTATAACACATTATTAATTTTTATTATAACACATTATTAAAGATAGATCAAATTCAAGATCTAAAGATTTCAACACACCCAAATGAAAAAGTTTCCAACTTTACCTTCTTAACACACAAATTAACCAGATCAGAC
The DNA here is from genome assembly GCA_030545235.1 of Helianthus tuberosus. NCBI lineage: Eukaryota > Viridiplantae > Streptophyta > Magnoliopsida > Asterales > Asteraceae > Helianthus > Helianthus tuberosus. Next base: position 113,249 of record JARYGA010061154.1, on the reverse strand, counting down.
ATTAACCCAGAAAAATTTACAAAAAAAAAACTAAAAAACAAAAAATAAATAAATAAACCAACTAAAAACATATCAAAATACCTGGCTTGAAGAAAACAGAAAGCCCAAAATCAATAGCTTTCAAAGCCGAATTCTCCTTCTTATTAGCAAACAAAAAATTCTATGGCTTCAAATCCCGATGAATCACTCCATTCTCATGACACGTCCTAACCACCTCCGCCACCGTCTTAGCAATTCCGGCAGCCGCACGTTCACTATAATTTCCTCTAGCAACAATCCGATCAAAAAGCTCCCCACCTTCACAAAGCTCGATAACCAAATGAATTGCTTCATAATCCTCATAAGTAGCACGAAGCTTCACAATATTCGGATGCTCCGGCAACGTCGACATGATCGCCACCTCTCGCCGGACATCCTCCACATCAAAAGTTGTTCTTAATTTCTTCTTCGAGATTGATTTACATGCAAAAGCTTGTTTAGTCTCTCTGTCGGTACAAAGATATGTCACTCCAAACTCCCCCCCCCCCCCAGCCCAACTCCTGGCCCAGTATGTACTAGTCGGAGATTCGGGTCCGATGAGTTGCGATTTGGGAGAAATCGGTTAAAACCCGGATGGGTATCGGGGTTTCGGCGTATGGGTTGGGTCGTTTTTGTTTGTGGTGGGGGGACATTTTTTTGTCTTAGGGGGTGGGAGGTGGTTGGTAGTGTTTGGATTCCGGTGGGTCGGGGCGGAGACAGGAGGTGCAGTTGCCCATAGTGTTGGTGGTTTAGTATGGTGGTATGTAATGGATTAGGGTTTGGGGAAGATGATAATCTATGCTGCTTTTATAAGGTCAATGAGTTTATTTAATTTCATTATTTTAATTAATAATATGTTATAATAAAAATTATAATGAATATTTTCTCCCTGAGGAAAAGGACAAAATACCAGTATTTTATTAGACAAATATGAGCTGATTTTACTTTTGGACTAAAATGACAATAAAACTTAAACCATAGGGACTCAGATTTAAAAGGTTTGAGTTTTGGACTAAAGTGACCAAACCTTACATGGGAGGCTTTGATGGTGTGCGGGGAGGACCTCCGCACAAGGCCCCGCGATTTCGAGGGGCATGCGATTTAAAAAAATCCGATACATATATGTTATTTTTTTTAAATAGTAAACACATACCACTTCTAATACATGCCCATTTACAAATCATTTTTTATGGTTTAGAATTTAGCCCACTTGGAATTAGGTTTATTGAACCCAATACTAATTTGATTTTTTTTAAATAATTACAAAACATAACGGAAGGTCACATTTTTTCAAGCTATGTGAATTTTCATAAACATCTCTAAAAACTTAGGGATCAAAATGAGAGTTTACTCTTTAAACTATTTTTATATTTTATGAAATATTGTATCAACACAAACAACCCATGACGTTGTGTGGTAGAGTTGTTGATAAGATAACGGTAACGGCAACAGTAACGGCGCTTGGTTTTTGTGAAGAAGCTTCGATCCCCTGTAAAACAACCATTTCACTCGCACAACGCATCTCTGTTCTCCATCTCCTTCGATCACGAAGAAATAGAAGAGGTACGTAACAAGTTTATCACACGTAATCAATTCTCCTTGCAACTCATTCGATCTCAATTTTCTGTCTAGTATCTGTTTATGTTTTCAATCGATCAATCATCTCTCAGTTATGTTGATGCGAATTTAGTTATAGTTTGTTGTTATTGATGTTAAGATCGTTAATTTGACATAATGTTTGAAATTAGATCTTCTTCAATCTCTGAATTGTTTGGAATTTAGGGTTTGTGTCTGCGTATAAGGCGAAATTTAGGGTTGTGATGCTTTTAGGGTTATAACTTACTTGACAATTGGTTCATACTGTGTGATTAATGGTGTGAATCTGTATGGCACCTTTTCAAATTGCATGAAGCTAATCTGAGCTGAAGGAAGAACAAACTAGATAAATATATGTTTCTGTTCATGTATAGCATAAACATATCATTTTTTGGGATTTTAGACATGTACTAGGCTTGTTTAGGCCGGTTCCAGGCCAATTTTGGATGTTCCAGACCAGTTCGGCTGGAATTTGCAGAATTTTTAAGATTTGGCCGGAATCTTGCCTTTGAATCTGACCAAATTCTGGCCGGAATCTCGCCGGAAGGTCACCGGAGCGACTGGATGGCAGCAAGGCATTTTCCCTGAGCCCCGCCTCACCTTAGGGCTTAGGCGCGTGCCTGAATGGCTTTTGACAACATAAATGTAGCATGAGTCATAGTAAATTTTCTTAGTCTTGGGTGTATACTAGGGGTGTTCATCGAATCGAATAACGAATTTTCAAATTATTCGAATTTTTATTTTTTTTACATGCATTCGTATTCGATTCGATTAGTATTTGAAACTCGAATTTGAACCGAATTCGAATAAATTCGATTTAATTCAAATTCACCCTAAACAATAAATTATTTTACTTTCATTTTTTAAAACTACTACAAATAATTATATTCAACATAAAATATAATAATCTTCAAAATTAATTAACTGTCAATATGTCAAAACACCAAAATTTAGAAGATAGGTTGGTTACTCGTAGCGATTTAAGTTAGATAAAAATTTGGAAATAAGTAGTATGGGCTATTTGTTAGAAGATTTGGTAATGCTATGAAAAATAAACTATCACTTATGGAGGTAGGTCATACTTTGACCAAGTTTAGAAGTTATATGTGTGTGTATATATATGTTTGTGTGTATATACATATATTAAAAAATATATATAAATTGAATTCAAATTTCGAATCGAATTGAAAATCATAAATTCGTATTCGATTACTGGACTTGAATACGAATCAACTCGAATTCGAATCAAGTCGAATTTCGAATTTTTCGAATCCGAATCGAATTATGAACACCCCTAGTGTATACCTGCTACCTTGTTCTTTAATGAAAAGTGAATATAATGTATTTCTGTTGTGGCAGATTTGGGTATGGCTATACAAAATATAGCTGAAGTTACCAGCTTGTCCCCTAGGGCAACTGAGAATGATGTTCGCGATTTCTTTGCTTTTTGCGGAACGATTGAACATATTGATCTTATCAGGTGGTTCCAAAATCTGATATCCTCATAAGCTTTTTGTTATTGTTAAGTTTCCGATTTGATTGAGTAATTGATAATACTACTTCATTATGATGTACGCTAATGCTAATTTTCGTCCAAGTTACTTAAAGTTATTGTCCTGGAGCATGTGGTGATTGCTTGTCAAGAACTCAAGATTCCATTTTTAAATTATAGAATATTGATATTAGTGCAAACTTACTTTTTTTTTTTCATTGAGTGATTTATTTTCTTTTCTAAGAGTTTTATGTTTGTATTAGTTATAATTACTACATTATTCTAACTAAGAGGTATTATTATGGTTAATATACAGAGCTGGTGATTATGCATGTACGGCTTATGTAACATTTACGGATGCCTATGCTCTGGAAACAGCAGTCTTGCTTAGTGTAAGCCGTTGCTCTCTCACTTTTTGCAACATACGTTATTTGTTCAAAATATTATAGTCGCTAAGCAGTCTATCCTAGTCAAGGACATTGTACTTGCTGAAGTTATGGTTCATAAACTAAGGTGGCGACCCTGACTTTTATTCTCTTTAAACCCTTACAGGGAGCAACTCTTTTGGACCAGACTATATGCATAACAAAATGGGGACAAGATTATGATGAGTCCGAGTATTGGAACAGAGCTTCTTCATGGATTCCAGAAGACGGAAATACTTCATATGTACTAAAAACTGATTACCCTTTTTGACTCGAATCGATTTTCACCCGTTGTATGTTTTATGGCTCTCTTTACTCATGCAGGCATCAGCCCAAGGAAACCAATATGCGTTTACAGCAGGAGAAGCAGTGACGGTGGCTCAAGACGTGGTGAAAACAATGTTAGCGAAAGGGTATATTCTGAGCAAAGACGCACTGGGAAAAGCGAAAGCGTTCGATGAATCTCATCAAGTATCAGCAAGTGCAGCTGCGAAAGTGGCTGAACTAAGTGAGAGAATTGGGCTGACTGATAGGCTATTTGCTGGAGTTGAAGCTGTTAGATCTGTTGACCAGAGTTACCATATTTCGGACACCACTAAATCAATCATGTCGGCAACGGGCCGGACAGCTGCAGCTGCTGCTACTACTGTTGTGAACAGTAGCTATTTCTCGAAAGGGGCTCTTTGGATGTCTGATGCATTGAGTCGAGCTGCTAAAGCCGCTGCGGATTTGGGTAATAATGGTGTGGGCAAATGAAGTAATGTTTTATTCTTTACGTGGCTGGACTTTATAGTATAAATAAAAGGGAAACAGATAAACAGAGTCCTTATTTTATAGATTATTTTTATGTTGATATGTTGCTTGTAGAAACACTAATATAAAAAACATGGAGTGGTTATAATCTTTTTTATTTTAATCAGTGCGATGGTTAGATTAAAAACTTAACTATAAATTAACAAAATGATGGCTATGATAATAGTGGAACAAAATTGAATTTTAACCAATATCCTAACAGCAAAATAGAAAAAAACAAAATTGAATTTTATTAATATAAACTATGAGTTTATGATCCACTAAATAAATGATAATAATTGACACTATTAATTTAAACAACGCCACTCTAAACTTACATTTATCCTTTTAAGATCAATGCTCTTGTAGATTTAAACAACGCCACTCTAAAGTCTAAACTTACATTTATCCTTCTAAGATCAATACTCTTGTAGAATCATTATTAAAAGTTTATATTTGATTTACCTTTGATTCACTTGGCATCGCTTGCAAGGATGCTACGTTTCCCTTTCATCTAGTATAAATATACGATTATGACTGTGTTAGAAAGCCGTATATTACACTTGTTGATTAAATGAAATTATTCCATATATAAATAAGCAAACTTTTTGTGCATAACTACTTGTAACTTATGCTTTGAGAGTTTTTCAAAAAAAAAAACTTGATTTTTTTAATTTTAACCCAAAGTTTTTTACCTTTTACAATTTTAACCCTACATAACTTGTTTTTTTAACTTTAACCCAAACTTTTCATTACTTTTAACGCAAAGGTTTTTACCTTTTGCAATTTTAACCCTACATAATTTGTTTTTTTTTTAACTTTAATCCAAAACTTTTCATTATTTGCAATTTAACTTCACAACTTTTGTCACTTATACTTTTCAACTTTGGCAAATTTTCGGTTTACGTATAGTTCTTAATTTTTCGAGTTAATACGACGCAACGTACAAGTGTGGTTCAACTTTTTTATGTTTTGTTTCAAATTTTGCAAGTTAATACGACGCAACGTACATGTGTGGTTCAACGTTTTTACCTCTATTTTTTCATGTTTGACAGGTTTGTCGCAATACGCAGATCCAAGGTCGAGTCAGTGTTGGTGGTCAATAACGGTTGTGTGACATTAGTACTATTTGACACCGTTTTACGCCCCGCCGCAACGCGGCGTGTGCTCTAGGGTTTTCCAAAGAAAAAATAGTTATGCATATGGTTGTCGTAACCTTGGCTTTGGGGGTTTCCAAAAAAAATGTTTTTTTTTACTTTTCAGCCAAAAGTATTTCATAAATTATTTTTAACCCAAAACTATTTGTTTTTTTTTTACTTTTAACCAAAAACTTTTTATCTTTTGCAATCTATTCTCACAACTTTTTTTACTTTCAACTTTGGTCCTTTATAGTTTTCATTTTCCGCAAATTTTTTGCTTTATGCTTGGTTCTAAATTTTGTGACTTAACATATCGCAACGTGCGTCTTTGGTTTAATTTTTTTACGTTTCGTTCTAAATTTTGCGAGTTAACATGATGCAACGTGCGTGTGTGGGTGAACGTTTTTATATTGTCTATTTTCCCCCGTTTGACAGGTTTAACATAACGTGCGGGTCCTAGATCGACTTAGTCATAACTAAAGAATCTCCGCCGCATTGCGGCGGGTCTCAATTCTAGTTATACATATATACAAAAACCAACTGGCACCTTTTCATGAGATTGTTTGTTATAAAATTGAAGGTTGCGACTTCTCTCAAAACTATTTGGTGCCTTTTCATGAGCACGTCAAGGGTTGCGACCTCTCTTATAACCATTTGACTCCTGAACGGTTATTCTTTTGGTGCCTTTTCATGACTTCCTTTACGAACAAAACACACAGGCGTGTCCTCTCCCTCATAACCACCAAAAACCGTCAACCATCACACATATAAATCTTTCACACCCACGCACAAATCTGTTTTTTTTTTTTTTAATATTAATAGCAACTCAAGTCCCCTCTCACAATAATCTGTTGTTGTTGATGATTTACAACCATAATTGCTTTGTGCACAAGCATTTTCATGTCCGCATACGATGGTTGGAGGGAACAACGGCCGTCAAGTTGGAGTCGTCGAGTGCTGGAGGTGAGGTTTCGTCGGAAAGGGGCGCATAATCGGTGGTAGTCTTGGTGACGTGAAGGCGAAACGGTGGCGTGGGCGTTCGTAACCGGAATGTTGCCGGGGGTTTGGTGAGTAAAAATTACTAACGGCATATTTGCCTCTGCAAAATTTGAAATTTTTAGCAACCAGTTTTTGTTTCTTTTTAATCTGTTTCTGCAACCAGTTTAAATTACTTTGCGTCTATTTGAGTTTTCTTCGTTGATATTATATAATTATGAACATGAATCATTAGAATAATATTTAAGCCCAAAAAAATCTTAAAATGTAGAATTTAAACATGCGTACTTTTATCATTTTATACCTGTATTTCATTATTTTATCTCTTTTCCATTTAATTAGGTTTTGCTATTGTTGAATTGACATGTTAATTTTGAGTTGGAAAAAAAATTACTTTTTATCGATAATTAGATTGAGATTGAATGTTTTAATGAAGTTATGTTTAACTTTGCAAAAGATGCAATCTAATTTGTTGTTTGTATCAGGTTATGTTCAATGTTTCACTTTCCAAGATGTAATCTAATCTGTATGTTGTTTTATTATAAGGTTATTATGTTCAAATTTGCAAAACTGTGTCTGCTTAATAATTAAATAAAACTTAGGCCTAAAAAATGAGATAGAAAATATATAATAGGATATGCGTATGTTAAGAATATATTTATTTATTATTCCCTAAATATCTCATTTGATTGTTGTATATTCTCTCTAAATGTTGTGTATTCTATCTCTAAATATGAGATATTATAAATGATTGAATGAGAGATCGAAACATTGGAAAATGATATTCCTTTTAATATAGAAAACCCATAACCGGAATCCTATTTCTTAAAAATTATATTTGTAATTCCTAACATTATAAAAAAGTTACCAGTATTTTTTTGTATTCTGGATGCGAAATCTTTTGTTACAAGTAATTTTAATGATTTATTAATTGCACCTTAAAACTATTTGTGTAATTCTTTAATTATATGTTATGTGAAAATAGGGTGTGGTTCCTGTAAAAATGACTCTTTTCGTGAGAAGTGTGAGAAGGCATAGAAATTGACATGTAGGCATCATGTTTTGAACTTAGGCATGATGTTTTTTGTTGTTATAGCAAGAAAACCACCAAATATAACAATTTAAAACACAATGCAACGTATTATAGGCGTGAAATTTAAAACACACTACTTAACACTTAAAACACACCACTTAACGTTCTTGGCATGGTGTTTTAAGTTTTAAGCCTAGAATTCATTGCATTGTGTTTTAAATTGTTATGTTTGGTGTTTTTCTTGCCAAAACAACCCAAAACATCATGCATAAGTTCAAAACATGATGCCTACATGTCAATTTCTATGTCTTCTCACACTTCTCACGAAAAATGTATTATATAGGGTAAAACAACCCAAAACATCATGCCTAAGTTCAAAACATAAAATCTATATTATATATATAGGGTAAGGATAGTGTAAAAAGGGCCTAAAGTGTGAAAAGTGTGAGAAGTGTATTATAACACTATATATAATACTATATAACACCATATAAACGCCGTATAACATTATGTAACACCATATAACACTATGTAACACTATATATCATTATATAACAAATATAACAAATATAACACTATACTTCTATCATAGACATGCTATCAGACAACCTATAGTGTTATATTTGTTATATAATGATATATAGTGTTACATAGTGTTATATGGTGTTACATATTGTTATACGGTGTTTATATGGTGTTATATAGTATTATATATAGTGTTATAATACACTTCTTACACTTTGAGCACTTTTTACAAGATTCTCTACCTGTGAAAATAATTAAAACTTTAAAACCTGTATCATTTTACCTTTTTCAATAATATAATTGGCTTCTCATCGAACTCTTTGTATTACCTCATTATTGTTTAATTAATTGTTAACGGTTGTGAAAATGTTAACTTCTGCTTATCCTTATTTTGATATCGTTAATTCTTATCTCATAGTAAAGTAACACTTCCTACTCTTATCTATTAAATATATCTAAGGGTGTTCGGAGTGGGCGGCAAACCCATTCGGCAAAGTGGTTTACCGCGCGGTAACACTGCCGCCGGTGGGTTTTGCCAATCGGCAAACTTGGAGAGGCGGTGAACCTTCACCGAAGCGGGGAGAGGGAGGGAAGGAGAGAGAGGGGGGTGTGTGTGGTGGAGTCTATGTTATCTCAACCGATCATACATTTTTCTTTTTTTTTAAATAGTTTACCAATTCATGAAGTGTCTAACCATTGCTAACACTTTTGAGCATAGTTTAAACAATGAAGGTTGAATGACATGACACACTTACATTGGTTGATTTTGAAGTTTACCACTTTCAAATGTCTAACCACTCCCTACACCCTAACATACTAAATTACAAACTGCCACTAAGGGCAGTGGGGGTGGAAAGAAAATCAACGCATGATGGACAAAATCAACACGTGGAGAATGTGCAAGACCACTGCCACCAACTTTTTCACGAGTGATGATTTCAAGTGCGTGATAAATTCAACGCGTTATGGGGGTGTGAGTAGTAAATGGATGTGAGGGGTGTGAGGGTTTATTGTTGGGTGTTGTGAGTGATGACGAGTGCCACTAAAAAAGGTTGTGAGTGATGGAAAAATGGTTGATGATATGGCGGAACTTCATTGGATGTTTGTGAGTGATAGAAATTTTGTGAGTGATACCACCCCCACTCCTCTAATCTTTTAAAATTGGAGATATGTGTATGACCCTCTATAGTGATATAACTAAACCATTTAAAAATATGTTGCTATCTCAAGGCCACGTTAATAATACACCCTTCTTAGTTCTTCACATTCCCTTTGCGAATCAAAACCAAAGCAGCATTCACATTCAACACCAAAGTTAACATCTTGAAATTTTGTGCAATCGATTCAAGCATATGCTTTTTCCATATGTAACATTTTTTCCTCCCTTAATCGCAAGTAGGATAACAATTCTGATCCAGTCGCTTATATGCAATCAATTACCTTTTTTAATTAGTCACTAAACTAAAGCATTTTTGCGTCTACTATTAAAACTTTCATAATCAACAACCCGCCGCAACGCGCGGGGTGGCGTCACCTCGTATTAAACAATTAGTAACAAAGATTTAGTAATATTAAAACAAAATTTTGTATATAAGTTATAATAATTGTATTCTATACCTAGCAAATAAGAAAAAAAGAGAATTATGAATTCAGAAAATTGTAACACGTGACGTAACTAATTAGTTATTTATTTATCAGATTACGTTATTCAAGTGAGATTCATCGTGATAATAAAATAAAAAAATAGTTAAAAGTAATTTTCATTGGATAGTAGAGTCCCAATTTTTTTTTAACCGGCCAACGAATCTTTTAAATGGGCTACTAGCGAAATTAATCATATCGGGATACACTCGCCTCCGAACCGGGGAAAACCCTCACCTGAGGCCGAAGCCCGTGAACACTCGTCCGAAGACACGACAGTGCGGAGTTCAAGGATCGATCCAGGTGCCGTAGAAAATAATGGGAGGGCAAGAATCGAACTAGGATCCCTTGAAACACCAAGTTTCTCACTTACCGCTCTATCACCACCTCATTAGCAGTAGAGTCCCAATTTGAATTAGCTTCCTCTAAATTACCATTGATAAGCTTAAAATTATGTTTGTTAAAATACCAAAAGTAGAAAAATTACTTACAATCGAAGGATCATTGCTGAGTAACGTCAAGTCAAAGCCAGCCCAGATCAAACGTCTCGATTCCTCCCATTCACGGCAACACCGACAAGTTTGACCCGGTGTGAATCCTTCCCTGACTTCTGTAAACTCCGATCACCGTTTCAAATCCACACCAATCTCATATCTCAAATCCACCATATCAACAAAATCCGATCAATGCGTTACATTTCCCTTCAAATCTGATTAACTAAATCATGGATTCGATGCCGATCCGTGTGCCCTACAAAAACCTCAAGCATGACGATGCAATTGCGGATGTTGAAATTGATAGCTCTGAAGAAGAAGAAGCTAATAGACGCCTCGATTCCGATAAATCTAATGTGTTTGGTAATGGAAATGTGCCGAATTCTTCTTCTTCTACGTCGCTAGGGTTACCGACGCAGAATTGTAGCATGATTACGCTGGTTTTGAGCTGTGCTGTTGCTGCTGGTGTTCAGTTTGGTTGGGCCTTGCAACTGTCGCTTTTAACTCCTTACATTCAGGTATTATTATTATTATAATATGTTTTGAGTTTTGTTTTAGTGTAGCTAGGGTTTTTATGTTGGTTTCATGATTCAGATCTGTTTAGAGGTTAGATTAACACTATTGAGTTTTTATATTTACAATTTAGTGCTATTTGTTTCTAGTTAGTGAATGTTTGAATCATCTGGTAACTTGTATAGACGTAAATGGTTGTAAGATGTTGCGTATTTGGTTTTCAGACTGAACTTTGTGGATGACAATGTGATTTAGTTACAGAATTATGTAACAGCATGTCAGCACATTTACGAATACAACGTGTACCAGCATGATGATATTAAACACATACTCCTGCTGTCTGTTCCATTTGAATTATGTGAGTGTCTGGGAGATGATGCTCTTTTGTTGCATCTGTGTGTGTTGATATTTGATTGCTTGGAGTATATATCTGAAACTGCAGTCTCAGTTACATGGTATAAGATTGAAATTCATGAAGTATATTGCATTTGCATGGCTCTATGCTAGACAGTTTTGAATTTTGTTTCCGAGAGTTTGTTAGATGACGACTTTATGATGGATTTGTCTGAGAGTATCGCATGGCATATAGATACAATAACAACATTCATATCCCATGGCTCTACATTAGACGAATTTGAATTTTCTTTCTAAGAGTTTTTTGGACAATGACTTTATGATGGATTCGTTTGAGAATATCACATGGCATATAGATACATAATGTAGGTTAAGGTTGTGGGTGGAGATAAGTGTGTGCAAGTATGTGTATTTTTGTGAACATGTCAATTCTCAGTCTCATGTTATCATCTTTTGTTTCATTCTGGTTAGCTATAATGCTATATATTAATTCCTCTTCTTTTATTTATGCTACAGACACTGGGAATAGGGCATGCGTTTTCCTCGTTTATCTGGCTTTGTGGTCCTATTACAGGTCTTGTGGTAAGTTACAGTAATTTCTTCTTACTTCATTTGATTTATGTAAGTATGCCACTGCTTCAGTCTTCAGGGCTTTGTAACATAGGAAGTTTCTTTGATGTGGTTGAATTACAAATATGCTGTATATATAACCAATTTACAATTCTTTCGAGTGTTTGTAACTCCTTTAATCACCTTTAATCACCACATATATTAGAATCCCTTATATACCTGAGCTCTTTTAAGGATAGAAATATACATTACAAAGTTTCATAATGTAAGATGGGGTGCCTGATTGAGAAGTACTTGAAAAAAACGGAATGTGGGAGTGAGGTAATGACCTCTGTCACTCATAAATTAGTTAGTGAGAATTCTAGTGTAACAGCTATGCAGTTGATGCGGTTAAATATCGCATATTGGTCAAGGACCAATATTTGAGATATAGGTTATCTTGGTGAGGTATCAGTTGGATATCAGTAAATTTTAATATCATGCAGATTTATATATATAGCAATTTAACACTCACTAATAATTCAGTGATATATCGATTATATCGGTCAATATCACCGATAATATCGGTACCGATATTCTGACCGCTATATGATATCGATATTTTACTAGGGGACCGATATAAGCAATATATCACCAATATTAACTGCATAGGTTAACAGTGTACAATTGAATATAATTTTTAGCTAAATGAGGAAAGATGCTGTATCATTGATTCCCATCTCCATATCATCTTGTTGGGGGAACATGATTGAAGCATTAAACATGTGATTATTTGTTATCCATTAACACCCTGTTGGACTTTTATGTCATCGACATATCTTTAACACTTCTCTATGTAATCAAAATGTTGAATGTTTAAAATAAGAGGATACATATGTGGATAGCTATGTACATTGTAAGTATTCATGAAATTTAAGCTACCGTACAGCAAGAGATGATATTTACTCATAAAAATTTGTGGTGCATGCGACATTTTTTTTACTGGTATATGACGAAACATAATGGTTCATTTGAGAACTGGAAAAGAAGCGTTCGCTGGTGCACATTTTCATTTTGTATCCCTACGTAAATTTACGACAATCATCATCCTAAGAAATCTCTCATGTTGAGATCTAATGGTCATTGAAGTTTTGTAATTAGTCTCGTATGGTCATCCTTTTTTTTCAGGTTCAACCTTGTGTTGGTATTTGGAGTGACAAATGCACTTCAAAATATGGCAGAAGACGACCCTTTATTTTGCTTGGATCCCTCATGATATCACTTTCTGTGAGCTACAATTGCAAAATTCATGCTTCTAGCTTTCTGAATTACCGTGTTTTATCTCCACTAAACTAGATTTCCACTTTAGGTATTAATTATCGGGTTTTCTGCAGACATTGGATACTTGATTGGAGATACTCAAGAACATTGCAGGTCTCTGCTTGCATCTTTATTTCCTTTTTAATAGTCTTATAAAAATAATTTATATAACACCGTTATGTATTGCAGCACGTTCAAAGGTACACGTCCAAGGGCTGCTTTTGTGTTCATCTTAGGATTTTGGATGCTTGACCTTGCTAACAACACTGTTCAGGCAAGTATTTTTCAATTTACTTTGGCATTAACGTGTTTGTAGTTATCACGTGTACATCATCAAAGTAATTTTTTTTACTACTTTTAGGGCCCTGCGCGTGCTCTTCTTGCTGATCTAGCAGGTACGTACATGAAATCCTCTTTGAATACTACCTTTTGTCAACTACTTTGAACATGATGTGTATTCTTGAATAGGCCCTGATCAGAGAAACTCAGCAAACGCTATATTTTGCTTATGGATGGCAGTTGGAAATATTTTAGGGTTTTCATCTGGTTCTAGTGGAAAGTGGCACAGGTAAAACCTCAATATACCAACGACATGGCATAATGCTTTTGATTTTAGTCAAGGTCATATGCTTCCATCATAAAAAATCAAGTTTTTTTTCTAGAGCAAAATGTCATTTTCGTCCCTGAGGTTTGGCCAGTTTTGCAACTTTCGTCCAAAGGTTTGTTTTTCCGCATCTGGATTCAAAAGGTTTGAAATCTTGCCATTTTCATCCTGCTCATTAACTCTATCCATTTTTTCTCTGTTAAGTCGGGGGTATTTCTGTCTTTTTTGTTAACTTAAAGGGCAATTTGGTCTTTTTCACTTTATGTACAAGCATTTAGCATCGAGCCGGGGGTCTCATTGGAAGCAGCCTCTCTATTCCTACGGGGTAGAGGTAAGGCTGTCTACATCTCACCCTCCTCAGACCCTACCTTAGCTTTGCTATTGGTGGGATATACTGAGTATGATGATGATGATGATGATGTACAAGCATTTAGCATAATGTGTGTGGTAGTTTTCAGACCAAATTGCCCTTTAAGTTGACAAAAAAGACGAAAATACCTCTGACGTAATGGAGGAAACTGAATGGAGTTAACGAGCCGGATGAAAATGGCAAGATGTCAAACCTTTTGGATCCAGATGCGGAAAAACAAACCTTTTGACGAAAGTCGCAAAATTGACCTAACCTTAGGGACAAAAATGTCATTTTACTCTTTTTTTACTAGCATACAATTTTTTGTCAACTCAAATATCTTCTGTCCCATATTTTATTGTCCCGGTATTATGTAAGATTTGTGATATCAACGTTTGGACACTTCCCGTATGCAGTTGGTTCCCTTTCTTGACAAGTAGAGCTTGTTGTGAAGCATGCGGTAATCTTAAGGCAGCATTTTTAGTTGCAGTGGTGAGTTTTCACCGACACAACATTCTATCTCACTTTCTATATGAATTTAACGCTACATTGTGAAACTAATTGCCAATATTATATTCTTTTGTTGGTGTTTTTCACAGGTTTTTCTTACATTTTGCACAATGGTGACACTCTACTTTGCAAAGGAGGTTCCTTTAGCACCAAAACAGCATATGAGGTTACCAGATGTTGATCCTCTTTTGGAGGATCCGCAGGCTCAGCTGCATGGTCATGACCATACAGAATCAAAACCTTGGAAAAACGCAGCTGATCACAAAGCTGGTAATAGGCTTGAAAATGTTTTTGAAATCGATACCAGTGAGAGGAAAGCAGACTCTACAGTTAATGAAGATCAAGTCGAGAGTTTTAGCGACAGCCCTAGTGCAGTCCTGGTCAACTTGTTGACTAGCTTACGCCATTTACCGTTGGGGATGCATTCCGTTCTTACTGTAATGGCTCTTACATGGGTGAGCTCAGTTCAACTGTTTCCTTTGTGTGTTTATTAATTACGAGTTTTTCGACTTGTATTTACGTGTACTTTTCACATGTGCAGTTGTCGTGGTTTCCGTTTTTCCTTTTTGATACCGATTGGATGGGTAGAGAGGTTTATCACGGTGACCCGAAGGGAAGTGCTGCTGAAATCAGAGCTTACGATGATGGTGTCCGAGAAGGCGCATTTGGTTTGCTATTGAATTCAGTAAGAACTTGTAATAAAGCACAATATTATTACATTTTCTAATCTAGCTCTCGTTTATCGTTTCTTACCATAGTGCTTCTTTTCGGTCGGGACAGGTGGTTCTTGGTATCAGCTCTTTCCTCATAGAACCAATGTGTAAATGGATCGGTTCAAAATTCGTGTGGGCCGTAAGCAATTTTATCGTGTTTGTCTGCATGGCAGGCACTGCCATCATTACCGTAATTTCTTTAAAAGAATCTAGCGGGACTGATAATACAGTAGGAGGAAATGAGGCAATCAAGACCGCGTCTTTAGTTGTTTTTGCTATTCTGGGCCTTCCCCTTGCTGTAAGTATCATTATATCATGATTCATAAATAAGTAAAATGCCATTTTCGTCCCTGAGGTTTGGCCAGTTTTGCGACTTTCGTCCAAAGGTTTGTTTTTCCGCATCTTGTCATCTTGATTCAAAAGGTTTGAAATTTTGCCATTTTCGTCCGGCTCGTTAACTCCATGCATTTTCCTTCGTTAAGTCAGGGCTATTTTTGTTGTTCTTTTGTTAACTTAAAGGACAATTCGGTCTGTTTTGCTTCATGTACAATCATTTAGCATAATGTGTGTGGTTGTTTTTAGCCTGAATTGCCTTTAAAGTTAACAAAAATACCCGACTTAACCGAGAAAAACGGATGAAGTTAATGAGCCGGATGAAAATGGCAAAATTTTATACCTTTTGGATTCAGATGCGGAAAAACAAACCTTTGGACGAAAGTCGCAAAAATGGCCAAACCTTAGGGACGAAAATGGCATTTTACTCTTCTTATCTTCATAAATAATTAAACTTTTGATTTCCTTTTTTTTTTTTCTAATATAATCATCTGACATTTGGGTGTTTGATGCAGGTAACTTACAGTGTTCCCTTCTCCGTCACAGCTGATCTAACCGCAGATACAGGAGGCGGTCAAGGTATGTGATGATAAACCCATCAATTCATGCTTATAAAAATTTCATCGTTTGTTATCACCTTGCAGGATTGGCAATTGGAGTTTTGAATCTAGCGATTGTATTACCACAGGTAGTTGAGTTGTTTCTTGTCAGTTATGACCTATAGTTTAATAATCAGTTGTCTGAAGCTTTGAATGATATTAATATACATTATATATGTGGATAGATGATTGTGTCGCTTGGTGCGGGCCCGTGGGATGCATTATTTGGTGGAGGGAACGTACCAGCATTTGTTCTTGCTTCATTAAGTGCCCTTGCTGCTGGCATTATTGCAACTCTAAAGCTTCCAACTCCTAGCAATTCATACACACCAATAGGTTTTCATGTTGGGTGACAACCTTTTTTCATACCAACTTGTGCATATTTACACGCGCATCGCCAATCACAATAGTTACTTGCAGATTTGATAGACACACAATATCCTCACTTGTTATATCCATATGAGTATAGAGATCTAGCTTTAGGATAAGTTGTTACTGTATTTTTCAATTTTCATGATAGTTTTGTATTCTTTTTTTTCTAAAATAAGCCCATAACTTTACTATCAATTTCATTGTATATTAGACTAAACTTAAGGGTGGTTTTATGTAATTTGATTACCACCTGCTTTTGACACGTCAGATGTCTTGTTCTGAATGAAAGTGAGATCCAGTTTTGAGTTTCACGCAACATTGATTTGCATGAGTTGATAAAGATAATAATACCAACCAATTTCTTTATTGTTTAATTAAAGGTAATAACATTTTTCTTTTTCTAAATATAGAAACCATATAAATTATATTATTGTTTAATGTTTGATTATTATTTTTAAATCTTATTTTCTTCTTAATGTAAGTGACTTATATGTGGAATAGATATTAAACTTGCGTACTATGGGCATGTTTGGCTTAGCTTTTTAAAGGGGCTTATGACTTTTTGTAAAAGTCCGGATGTAGTGACTTTTTGAAAAAGTCACTTTTCCCCTCTCATACACTTCATTGCCAAACAGACTTTTTAAAGCTTATAACTTCTCAAAAAGCCAATAAGTTAATAAGTTGTTTCAAAAAGCTTAGCCAAACATGCCCTATGTAGTGGTTATTTTTATCAATCTTTAACCTAAAGGAGGTAATTGTAAAGAAAAAAAAACTGTTACTATGTCATTCAGTTTAAGCACGTGTGGAAATTTTCAAAACAATGATATTTAGCTGGTTTTTTAGTTAAAGAAAGATGTAATATAGTTGAAAATTTTAAAACTTCGGTTATTGTTTTATGAATGAGTAAATTGCCAAAATCGTCCTTGGGGTTTGGGCATGTTTGCCATTTTCATCCAAAACATTTTTTTTGTATAATATAGTCCTTCACTTTTGTGATTTTTTGCCATTTTCATCCAAACATGTAATTTGCTTTATTTTTTCTATCAAACATTTGGATGAAAATGACAAAAAATCCCAAATCTTAGGGACAATTTTGACAAAAAAAAAGTCAGACATTTGGATGAAAATGACAAACTCACAAAAGTGAAGGACTATATGTTACAAAAAAGTTGTTTGGATGAAAATGACAAACATTCCCAAACCTTAGGGACGATTTTTGGCAATTTACTCTTTTGTCAAGTAGAATTGGGTGAGAATTAAATACCCACACACACATATCCACACGCGTATGCATAACACTCGTTACTGCACTCACGACGTCTATGAACCCTGGTAACACCTCAGCGGGATGGTGTTTAACGCGCTAACGGGCTTAGGTAGCGGTGGACATCATCCCACAACACATAGTTTAAAAGAAGTGAAGGTGATGTAGATAGGAGAAGGCAAGTAGCAGAGAGCATCCAAGAGTTAGTGATGGATGATGGGCCTACCTTTCTGATATATCTTTTAAATGGAAAACAATTGGAGTAAAAAGTATATTTAATTACACGTTGCAGAGATCAAGTGGTTCACAAGTCACCATCCGATTACAAGAAAACACATACGTCAACCAAGGATGCCCACATGGGAATCAATTTTCCATTCATATCTCTCTTTATTACATAAAAAAACATTTATTTCTTTTGTTTTGTTTTTTGATAATTATTGATCTTCCAATTTACATTTTTGAAAAGATGGTTCAAGTATCAAAAATGTGACGCGTTATGTCGGCTGTGGCCAAGAACTTTTTATTTAGAGTAAACTGCAATTTTACCCCTTAGGGTTTAAGCCAATTGGCACTCTGACCTTCTTTCAGGAAAATTTCACACTCTACCCCCAACTTATCAAAAGGCCTGCAAAATGACCCTCTGCTGTCAAATTCCGTTTAAAGTCAACATAATTTATTAACGGTCAAAGGGTATAAAGGTCATTTCCACTCTACTTTTGTATCTTACTCAAGACACCACCCTATACATATGACACTCCTGGCACTCTTACCCCCCCCCCCCCCACCCCACCTTCCCCCACCTTATAAGCTCTCATCCTGTTCATCTTGTTTCTTCTTCTCCAGCGATCTTCTCCTCTCCGATCAACTGCCCTCATCTCCGATCAACTGCGATCTTCTCCAGCGATCTTCACAGCTCCGACGAAATGCCGCTAGTATGTTGGCTGATCCGATACCTGATCCGCCACACGTCAGGTACTATCGTCCATTGTTAGTTAATCAGGGTTCGACATTAGATATTACAGATTGGGTATAACCCCATTAGGGTCGGATTTGTGTCAGTGTTAGTTAATCTCATATTATAAACAGGGTATTAAAAATTAGTCTGATTTCCATGTTAATTTTGTGTTGTTTGGTGTTTTTTTTACAGTTGACCCGACGATGAGCCTATCAAGCTCATCACTGGTGGTTCACTTGGTGGTCTCCATGTTTGGTAGGCCTGTCCTCAACTTCCATTATCCACCGGAGGGTTGAGCTGATGTTAACTTAGTAGTTATGTAGGTTCTGTGTAATATGTAGATTAACTTAACTTAAAGTAGATATTAATGATGATGACTGATGATGATCAACATCATGTTTTGTGTGGATGATGATGACTATGTAGATTTTGACTGTTAATGATGATCAGCAGCAGGTTTTATGGTCAAAATTTACATGCATTAGAATCTACTTGTTTATATGAGTGTTACGATGATGATTGATGCAGTTAGATGTGCATTTGCAGCAGGTTTTGAGTGTTAATGATGATTAGGAGTGTTAATGATGATGATTGATGATCAGTTAGATGTGCATTTGCAGCAGATTATGAATGTTAATGATGATTGATGATGATCAGTTAGATGATTGATGACTGATGATGATGATGATGATTAGCAGCAGGTTTTGTGTGGATGATGATGAGTGTTAAAGATTGTGATTGATGATCAGTTAGGCTTAGTTATAATGTGCATTTGCATTTACAGCAGTTAGATGATCATGTTAGATTGATGAAGTACAGTCTCAATTACACTGCAGATTATGAGTGTTAGATAACACTGCAGTTAGGTTTAAGTTGTTTGTTTATGTGCATTTGCAGCAGTTAGATGATCATGTTAGATAACACTGCAGTTGTTTGTTAAATGACCATTTTGACCATGTTAGATAACACTGCACTGCAGTTAGGTTTGGTTTATTTGTTTATGTGCATTTGCAGCAGTTAGATGATCATGTTAGATAACCACTAGTGACGATGAGTGTTAAGATTAAATGACCATGTGCATTTGCAACCATTTTATCATCTGCAGCTAGGTTTGGTTTGTTTATGTGCATTCGCAGCAGTTAGATTTTATGTCCATTAGGACTTGTTTATCAGATTTATTTGAGCATTTAGTTTGTTTATGTGCATGATCAGATTCAATTACAAAGTTTTACACGTAGTTTCTGCATCCTTTGACTTTGGCTGGTCAAACATTTTTGGCGGGAATGGTTTTGTTTACTGCAGGGGGTAAGGAAGCAATGAAATACTTAAAACGGGGGGTAATGTTGTTTCTTACAACAAAGTATAGGGGGTTAATAAGAAAGCACAATATAGTCATTTAACACTGGGGGGTAATACGTTTGCTTACAACAAACCATAGGGGGTAATATGAAATGGTAAGATAGTCATTTTACATACAATTTAACATATCTGTTAACTTATTTGACAGCAGGGGGTCATTTTGCAGACCTTTTTATAAGTTGGGGGGTCAGAGTGCGAAATTTCAGTGGGAGGGGGTCAGAGTGCCAATTGGCTTAAACCCCAGGGGGTAAAATTGCATTTTACTCTTTTATGTAATATTTTTTATGGAAAAATTACAAGTTTTGTCCTTTATCTTTATACCACCTTTCAGGCGGTGTCCTTTTTAACAAATGTTGACAGGCGGTGTCCTTTAATAAGTATTTTGTTGCAAGTTTAGTCATTTACACCCAACCCAGTTAAAAAACTCTGTTAATTGTTGGGTGTAAATGACTAAACTTGCTACAAAATACCTAGCTAAAGGACTAAACTTGCAACAAAATACCTAGTAAAGGACACCGCCTGTCAACAATTAACATGATTTTTTAACTGGGTTGGGTGTAAAGGACTAAACTTGCAACAAAATTCCTAGTAAAGGACACCGCCTGTCAACATTTGTTAAAAAGAATACCACCTGAAAAGTGGTATAAAGATAAAGGACAAAACTTGTAATTTTTTCTCTTTTTATTACAACCCTTAAAGCCAGCGGGTAAAATCAGTTGCTAATTTAAAGTGACATATCAGATGTTTTTATTATTACTATTTTAAGGCTATTAGGAGACTTTTGAACCAGTTTGACGTAACTATCTGCCCATTTTGTTCTGTTATAGCCAAAACCGAACAAAAAAAACGTATTTTTTTCCTTTCTTCACTCACATGACCCTTGTGCGTTTTCGCACAAGAACACTATCTTTCCTTCAAAACATCCTCTTTCTAGTAAAATTGTCTCAAAACCAAATATTAGGTGTTAATATGTGATAAAAATCGATTTTACATGTACACTTGTGTGTTCAATTGAGAAAAAATCATATTTTTTTAATTAACATGTTATTTGATATGTTAACGATGATGATACATCAACGGATTTAAACACATGTGTAACACACTATTTTGTGTTTTTTACCTTTTCCAGTTTCATATAAATTCACGTATGAATTAACACTTAATTATAAGTTTATGATGATTTCAATAGTATTTTAAATCTTATTAAATTCATAATGGTGGCAAGGTAATAAATAACAGAAAGTTACAAATGGCCAAAGGTATTAAAAGACAAAAACATCGAACTTAGTTGTTGACCTTTTAAATGTAGTTTCACAATCTTTTAAACACAAATAACTCTTTTGTTATGATTTTTTTTTTAAATTATAGCATAAGATAAAACTTTTTATGATCTTTAGTTAGAGTTTAGTATTACTATATTAAAGCAGTTATTTTTTTTTAATAATGTTGATGCACTGTTGATTACAACAATGAGTTTAAACTAGTTATAACAATGTGTCTGAGTTTAAACTAGCTATAACAATGTGTCTAAGTAATCCAATTATAACCATGCTTTCAAACTGAATATAATGACTGGTCCAAATTGCCTAGGTCTAATGTATGAAGCGAACTATGTGACTATAATACTAGGTTCAAACCATTACAACAATAAGTCTAAAACCGCCTTTGACTTAACGGACACATATAACTTACCGTGAATTATACTTGTGTCTGTTTATACATTGTTTTTTTTAATGTATGCTTGACAATCTTTTTAGTATACAATATTTTTTGTTTTTTTTTTTTTACTTAGATCTAGCCAATTAGTAATCAAAGGATAACAACCTAAAGTAGTAGATATGTCATGAGATTTTAATAAGAAAATTACAAGAGATGTGATGTTAGTAAAAATGACTTATATGTAAAGTTAATCTAGTTGTCAACCTTTTACTTATAAACCATGTTAAAAAAAAATAAAGTTAGAGTTACTAAACCTTACTTGCGTTATAAATTGTTATCATTTGTTTAGTAATTGAACAATGAAAGAAAAAAATGAGTTAATTACATAGTTAGTCCTTGTGGTTTACACAAACTAACAATCTAAGGTACTAATAGTTTAAAATCACTTCTTAGGGTACTAACTTTCCATTTTTTAACATGTGGGGGGTATTAACGTTAATTCTCTGGTTAACTACTAGTACCTTAGATTGTTAGTTTGTGTAAACCATAAGGACTAACTATGTAATTAATACCCCCACATGTTAAAAAAATGGAAAGTTAGTACCCCAAGAAGTGATTTTAAACTATTAGTACTTTAGATTGTTAGTTTGTGTAAACCACATGGACTAACTATGTAATTAACTAAAAAAAAATACATAAAATAGTATCGACACGTATTAGATACGTATTAGGCTCGTTGTTTTTAATTGAATTTTAGTTGGATGATAAATAGGGAAAACTGAAAAAACTATTAAAAAGTATTTTGTTAACTTTAAGGTTAAAAAAAACGTTTTAAACCCAAGAACCGGCTCAAAAAATAGTTCAGATAAATGCTTAAAAAATACTTAAACTATAAGATAAAAGAAAATAAATAAAAACAATTAAAGTTAAAGAATGTGTGATAAAAGAAAATAAATAAATAAATTAAAGTTAAAGAACGTGTTTTAGCTTAGTTTAGGGTTTTACAAAAAGCTCGCGGCTTGGAGCTTGCTCGAAGCTCGCTAGAATTTAGTTCAGAAAAAACTCACTCGATACGGCTCGATTTGAAACTAAGCTAAACCGGCTCGGTTAGGCAGTGAGCCTAGCTCGGCTCGGCTCATAAAGAGCCAGATTGGCTCGGTTTAGCTCGCTTGATAGCTCGGCTTGGCTTAGCTCGTATTATTTTACTTGTAATATAATTTAGTTTTATATACATTATAATATATTACAAAAAAAAGATTATTATTTACATTACATGTATTTAGGAGTGTAATTTGATAGCTATGGTATTATATACATGTACTAGTATTAAGCCCCTACGTTGCAGTAGTTGTCGTAAAACTGTGTCAAGTAGTACTAATGTTATACCAATGTCAGCGACTACCAACACCAGAAAAGCTCGTAAAAACAAAATAAATAAAAACGGAAAAAAATAACGTCAAGCGAAAAGCAGACGTAAAATTTTTGAATCACGTACGCTTGTTGCAGAGAAATTAAACCGAAATGTAAAACATAGAAAAAATAACTAAGTCAATCCAGGACCTGCGCGTTGCGACGAACTTGTCAAATGGAGAAAAATAGAGGTGTTGCGACGGACTAGTCAAACGAAAAAATATACGAAAAAATGTTGAACCCCACACGGTTGCGGTGCGTTAACTCAGAAAATTTAGAACGAAACGAAAAATTTGAGAAAAGTGAAAAGTACGTTGGATCAAAATTGAAAATAAAAAAAAGTTGTGGTTAAATTGTAAAAGATGAAAAACTTTGTATTAAAAGTAAAAAAAAAAAAACAAAGGGTCTAAATTGAAAAAGAAGAAAAGTTTTGGGTTAGAAATGAAAAAAGAAAAAAAACCCTATATATGAGATACAACACTATAAGTTACAAAAAAAGTTAAAAATTTTATTTTTATAAAATTTGAATAAACTATTATTTATTATATATTAATAGAGTAAACTCTAGTTAATGGTTAAATACTTCTTTATTATCTGGATAATCAATTTATTTATTATTTTTTGATCTTTGATTAGTTTAATATTTGTAAATTAATTATTTTCATATTAGTTCAAAGATATTAATAATTTATTAGATATCAGATTTAGATATTAATAATATTATTAAAAGATTGGAGGAGAAAATATCATGTGGCATTACTTGAAGTTATTTATTAATGAGTTAACTGCCATTTTCGTCCCTGTGGTTTGGTCACTTTGGCCATTTCAGTCCATTTTTCAAAAATGCGCCAATTTCGTCCCCCACGTTCTGGAAAGGTGCCATTTCAGTCCAAAAATCATAACCCAGTTAAGTCAGTTTGTAAATAAGGACTGATTGTGTAAATTTGTAACATAAAGGACTGATTGTGTAAATTTGAAAAATGGACTGAAATGGCAGTTAACACCACCACCACTAGCCCTGCCACCACCACCACTCCGCTGCCACCACCACCACCGCCACCACCGCCACCACAGCCACCACCGCCACCACCGCCACCGATGAACTCCGAACTCCGAGAACGGTATACCGAAACGAAAAGCTTGCGGGTTACGGGGACGTCTTCGTCTTCTCCGGTCGTCTTCTCCGATGACAGTGTGAGTTATTTGAAATTGTTTCGTCTTCTCCGTCTGAATTCTTTATGCCTTTTTTTTTAAGATAGACATGCTTTTCCCTAAAGATGTGAAACTTTTAGGTGATAGGAAGCGCTGCTTTTACTCCTGTGTCATATGGCATTCTTAAAGTGTATGCTTTGCATTTGATCTTTAATTTTCATTTGTTTGTCAGAATGGGAGAGAATTTCTCATACAAGCTAACTTTCAGAAGCGTAGAAAGCTCACAGATGATGCTGACTCAGATGATGCTGACTCAACTGCATCTGATCAAACTAAGGTTGATTTATTGCTTAAAATTTTAAAGGCCAAATCACATAATGAGTCAATGTCTAATTCTAGTTGTTCTATTACAAAATGCTTCTTCTCCGTTCCTTTTCATCATCATAAACTTTCATGTTCTACATTTTTCATTATCTTCTTATTGTAAATAATCCAGGTAGCAAAAGTTGTGGAAACTGTGGAGGTTAAGAGTGGCTCAGATGTAAATAGGAGAAAACAAACCCGGGGTAAGGGGAATTCTACTCAAGCCAGAGGACGTGGGTCCCAAGTTAATGATCAAATGAGGATACAAAATTCTACCTCAAATGGTCTTGAAAACTCACATCAACAGGTATGATTTATGTGCAACCATTTCATTGTTTGTGTCTAAGTAACAAGAGTATACCATATAGAGTTGTATACTAAAAAAGAAGCCATTACCCTCTCCTCTCTTGTATAGCATACAACCTCATCTTATCCCAGCAGTATCCTTCCTCTGGTTTCGATCCCACTCGGTTACCCTTTTCATCCGTCCTAGAATCTAACTGTCTGTGTTAAGTCAGTGTCGTATAGGTTTGATGATGAAAGATGTAATGTATGATATGTGTTGTGAACCATGGTTGCATCACAATTTAACAAGTTGTAGTCATTCTTGTTCAGTTCTATTAATAGAGTTAATCTGCGTTTCATGACATATTACCTTATTGTTTTCATCTAAAAGGCCCAAAAGCAAACATATGTTTCTAGAAAGTGCACATATGTTTGCTTCACACATTACATTGAAGTAAATACACATTGTTTGTGTATACATTTTAATTATTAATAATAAAATTACAGTGGATGAAGTATGCTAGACAGTGAAAAATATTATCTTTGGTGCCATCTTTGTTCATTTTTCATGTGTATGTTACAATACATGTACAACTTTTTACTTCAGAAAGATCAACAATGGGCACAAATGCACAATAATATGTATTACAGCTCGTTTTGCAAATTTGAATGTCAGGACTATCAAGGGAAATAATATGTCTTCTTCCATGAAAATCTGGTAAAAACGCTATCGAAATACGATCACGAACTGCCGTATTTCATCGGGTCGAACTCAGAGAGCTTTATACAGAACCGGTTCTTCTCGTTTTCGATGGCGTTTGGCGGAGCTGGATTCGCGATTAGTTATCCACTGGCGAAAACATTGGCGAAGGTATTGGATTCGTGTTTGGAGAGATATCATCATTTGTATGGAAGCGATGGGAGGATTTCATCGTGTTTGGCTGAACTTGGAGTTGGAATTACCAGAGAACCTGGTTTTCATCAGGTAAACCCCTGCTCATTTCTGCAACTCGCCGGAGTTCGGAGTTCATCGGAGAAGACGACCGGAGAAGACGAAGACGTCCCCGTAACCCGCAAGCTTTTCGTTTCGGTATACCGTTCTCGGAGTTCGGAGTTCATCGGTGGCGGTGGTGGTGGCGGTGGCAGCGGAGTGGTGGTGGTGGCAGGGCTAGTGGTGGTGGTGTTAACTGCCATTTCAGTCCATTTTTCAAATTTACACAATCAGTCCTTTATGTTACAAATTTACACAATCAGTCCTTATTTACAAACTGACTTAACTGGGTTATGATTTTTGGACTGAAATGGCACCTTTCCAGAACGTGAGGGACGAAAATGACGCATTTTTGAAAAATGGACTGAAATGGCCAAAGTGACCAAACCACAGGGACGAAAATGGCAGTTAACTCTTTATTAATCTTAGAGTTCGATTCGATGAATAATAAATAGAAGTATTTTTAGAAGACTTTGTATTTGATCTAAACTATTATTATTATTATTATTATTATTATTATTATTATTATTATTATTATTATTATAACAAACAGAAGCATTTCGAGACATTTGTATATTTGTGGATATAAATGTGTAAGTTTTTTTTTTTTTAAACGGAACATAAGAATATATAATATATATAAGTAGATTTTATGTGTTAAAAAAATAGAAAATATCGGCCATCATATATTATAGAGTTAATTACATAGTTAGTCCTTGTGGTTTGCACAAAGTACATATTTAGGTGCTAATAATTTAAAATCACATTATAGGGTATTAACTTTTCATTTTGTAACGTTTGAAGGTATTAACGTTATTTGTAGGTTTAAAATCACATTTTATTAGCACCTAAGTATGTTATTTTGAGCAAACCACAGAGACTAACTATGTTAATACCCTAGAAGTTAATACCTCCAAACGTTACAAAATGAAAAGTTAATACCTTAGAAGGTGATTTTAAACTATTAGTACCTAAGTATGTTATTTTGTGCAAACCACATGGACTAACTATGTAATTAACTCTATATTATATAATAAAGAATGAATTGGGTAATGATAATTACAATAATGAATTGGGATGATGATAATTACGTTTTCGTATAAAAATACTAATTTATATTAAAAAGGAATATTAATTATATAAAATTATAAATAAATATTATGAGATTGAAGGAAAAAATGTCATGTGATATTATTTGGAGTCTTTTATTAGTATTAGATTTAGGAGTGTAATTTGATGGTTATGAGTTAATACTGCATTTCGTTGAAACTTAAAACTTATTTTGTGTTGTGAACTTAATTTTTGTTTGTAATGTATTAGATTGAACTTATTTTCTTTTGAAATATTGAATAATATTTTAGATTACGGTATTTTGAGAGGTATATATTAATTTTTCTTTTTAATATCGAGCCAAATCAAGCCAAGCCGAGTCGAGCCAACTCGGTTTATAATCGAGCCAATCCCAAGCTTACCATGGCTCGGCTCGGCTCATGAATAACCCTAGTTTAGCTCATTTAGTTAAAAAGTTTGAAATAAAGATAAAAACAACAATTAGCTTATTAGTTACAAAGTTTGAATTAAAGATAAAAACGACAAAATATGTTTAAGTTTATTGAGATTTTATATAGAGAAACTTAGGGACGACATAGTCTTGAAATCAATTAGATTTCGACACCATTCCATACTATTCTTTTTTTTTTGAACGGCAAATTTGGATCACTAACGGACCATAATTCAGGAGGAAACCCAATAAATCTGGGAAAACCCCTTTTGTGAGAATCGAACCCATGACCTAATGGTCAAAAGCCTTATCCCACCCCCAAGATACCACTAGGCCATACTATTCTTATTACATAGCTTTTTCTCATATCTTAATATGTATGTTTCCCCACTTAAAAAATGGTATAATTAAACCAACATAAATACTAACATTTTGTTTGGGACAAATACGGTACCTTTGCACATATTTTGGTGTAACATACCATCATACTTGTTTTGAATCCAAAAAACTAAAGTACATATTGTTAAAAAATCTAACCAACAAATTTTATAACAATATGCATCTTATTTTTCACATATATATTGATAAAAGTATACTCTAATTATTTCCTTATTTTAATTTAACTAGTATTAAGCACCCGCCGCGTTGCGGCGGGGGCCTATAACTGTGCTAAATAGCATCAATAAAACCGCGATCGACCACCAACACTGAATTTGCGGCATGTTAATGCTAAGAAATTAGATCGTAACGTAACACACATAAGATAATAACTAAGTCGATCTAGCACCTGCATATTTTGACGAACCCGTCAAACGAAAAAAAATAGACAACGTAAAAACGTTGAACAACACATGCCTGTTGCGTCATGTTTACTCACATAACTTAAAACGAAGCGTAAAACGAAACGTAAAAACGTTGAACCACACAAGCACATTATGCCGTGCTAACTCGCAAAATTTAGAACGAAGCGTAAAACGAAAAAATTAGCTAAAGATGAAATGTATATGGGACCAAAGTTGAAAGTAAAAAAGTTGTGAGGTTAAATTTGTAAAGATGAAAAGTTTTGGGTTAAAATTAGAAATTAAAATAGTTTTGGGTTATAAGTAATTTTTCAAATACTTTTCGACTAAAAGTAAAAATTCCATTTTTTTGAAAGACTCCCCAAGCATTACTTACAACACCTAGATGTATATATGAGTTGCTAATTTATGGTATTTTAATTTAATTTTAATTTTAATTTAATTTAATTTAATTTAATTTAATTTAATTTAATTTTAATTTAATGGTCTTTAAACCTGGCCATATTGGAACATGTGGTACACAACATCCACCTCCTTCTTCATTTCTCTTTGCATTTGTAGTCATCTAATTATGTTAAAAAAATATGAAATTTTTGTGTGATTCAACTTTTAACTAATTAGTATTATAATTTTAGATATTTCAAACAATAAAAACACTAATCTTGCATTTTCATATATAACAAAACGCATAAAATATTTTGTTCGTTGAAAAATACTTAACCTGAATAAAAACATAAGAGAGAAGATAGAACATGGATATATCCACCCCATTCCAATGGTGTAATGTAATCCCAATCAATAAAGTCATGTGTGGTGATCGGGACATCTTGACTTGTACCTATTAATTTAAATTGACTATGCCCTACTATTGTCACCATAACAAGATATGTGGAACCCATCGTTCTTATTTTAGGTATATCCTATTTCTAACATTTTCAATGCAAACACATACCCAATTGTGAAATATCAACATGATAATATACATCTATTTTTATATCCACCTCAGCTACTTCATCCATAACAATTTTATGAGCTCCAACTACAAAAAAAAGACTACATTAAAATTTTGTTGGTCAAAGATCAACGAACCCCTTTAGCTATTCATAATTCATGTATATAATTGTTGTTTGTCTATTGACGCGTCAATGATCAAGTGTTGATGATTTTTAAGCATGACAAATCCGTTTTCATGTCGAGCTATATGTTATCATCAAACGAGTTACTAATAATATTTATTGTTTTTTTTTATAATGACGAAGTACATAAAATTCAAGAATCGATTTCACCTTGTATTCGTTTTTGTTTACAAGATACTGATCATTCGTTTTTGTAGCATAATTACATGTGAGTGTGACAAGTATTATCCAGTTCCAAATCTATATATATCATCCTCATGCATGCATATATGTAGATGTGATACATGCATGAATCATGAATGTACGGGATGTTGGATGGTGATGTGTGAACGGTGAACCCCACACGGCCACATCCTTTCACTAAATCTTGCAATACACAATAATTATAAGCCTATAAAAACCCTTTTGGTGAATGTCCAAACTTGTATAAAGTAGAACTGTGTACATCAAGATACCACGTTAACTATTGGAGGTTAGTACCAATGAGTGGTCATCCATGGTTTCATGAAAAATGTGATTTTTTTATTAAAATCAAAAAAGAAAAAAAACTTAAAGTTAATAGTCCTCTTAATACCCCAGGGGCGGACCCACATTAAACGGGTCGAGGTCCCCGGACCCCAATGTTTTTTTAAAAAATAGTAGATCCGGTATATTAAATTTTATAAGAACCTCATAAATACAATTAGGTGGACACCATAAATTTTATGCGACACATGTCACGCCACGTCATACAATGGCTTTATGGGGCGTTATATCACTAGAGCTCGTAATCATAAAACCCCTACTCATTACCTTTTCTATTAATTATTTTCATTTCACACCCCTCTCCTCCATAAATGGAGGCAACATTCCACACCCCTCTTCTCCTTCACGACGCTATGTACATACCGCCCCCATCCAAAATCACCCCCATAGCGCTGGCAGTATTGGTGTTGCCGGGCGCTATGGGGCGTCATGCCTCAAAAATCACCATCTTGCGCCCCATTACGTTAGGTCTAACAACAAGAGGTCATGGGTTCAATCCTTGTATAGCCTGTTTTTTTTTTCTATTTTTTTTTAAATCTAGTTCAAACCTCGCTCTGACCCGACCAGAACGAGGACCGACCCAAAAATTTTAACGTTTTGTTATGAAAATTTTGAACACCGAAAAAATAAACCCTATTGGAAAAAAATCATGGGTCCGCCACTGTTAATACCAATTAAGTCATGACTTGGAGACATCTTTTATGTTTTTTTATATTATATATAATTATTGTAATAATATTATTATATTTATTTATTATAATAAAAGATTTATTATGTCACAATGGAGGGCATAATTTTGATTGAGAAAAAAGAGTAAACTTTGAAGGGTAACAAAAAAATAGATATACTTGTTTGGTAGGGTTTTAGAAAGATGAAAGCCTAATTGAGATTTTCACAAAAGACATACTAAACTAGTTGACATTCTCCGTCTGAAGAGGCATGGTCCCAATTTCATGCACACATGGCAGGGACCACACAACTTTTTCGTCCAACATGCGTCTACATCAGCAAGTAAATTCAGAAGCTTCTGGAAGACGTCAAGATGGCACCAAAGATGCTCCTTCCGACAGAAAGGACAGCACGTGGCACCATTAATCAAGCGCCATGTATACCTGCAACAAATCTGGGAGCAGGCTGACAGCAGCAGTACGACTTCTCCAGCATGGACAAATATTGGCGTGCCACGTGGACCATTATCCTGACCGCAACAGAGGAGACCAAGAGAATATTCCCCTCGGTCGGACAGCTGGCGCCCATTAGCAGCTGGCAAGGTCGCTCCTCCCTCCTTCACCCTCCGGCTATAAATAGGACCCTTCATCATTCAGGTTATTCATTTTATTCTCCCTATTATTCACCCGTAACACACACTATTTCTTCCTCAGAACAATACTTATTCTCACGCCGGAGCCCGGTTAAGAGGGAAACCCCCCGTATTCCCCTCTTAACGAGCTAACGGTGTTGCTGTTTTGCAGGACATCAGTCACAAGCGAGTAGAAGAGGAGATTGAACCCACATAAGAGACGACTCAGCTAGTTAACCATCGATGTTAACCAGTGTTTCATCACTGGCACCCACCACATTTTTTGCAAACCATTTTCATCTCCTTTTTCTTCAAAAAACTCTCTGAAATAACTGAACCAAACCCTTCCCCTCAAGTGGACGGAGAAGTCTCTTCCTTTGAACTGATTTCGGACACCGCTCACGTGCAAAGGGTCCAAGGGAACGAGACCACCTGAGAAGGGCGAGTAAACAATGATTTCCCAGATATCTTTGGAAGCACCTCCAGAGTTATCAATCAGACCACAAACGGAGCAGCTTTCCAAACTCCACCAGCAAGAGTTAATCAAACACCTCCTGAAGTTCCAACACCAAACCAAGGAGCTGGCCCTTCGGCTCCATCGGGACAAACACAGCTGAACTTTTTGGCACTTTTAGGGCTACCCGAAGGAAAAACTCTGGCTTCCTGGTATGCCGAGAAAACAACATCTCTGAACCTCGTTTATGCGCAACTCAGCGCACAGCAGGCCTTGCTCCAAGCGCAAGCCAATCAGTCTGCTTTTATTACTCCATCACAAAAACCTCAGAACACGCATATCCCTCAACAAGCACATGCGTGGAACCTACACCCTGAGAAAGCACCTAATGTTCGAAGACAAAGCATGCATGATACGCGTGACACTTATGGAGAAACGGAAA
Source organism: Helianthus tuberosus (assembly GCA_030545235.1). NCBI lineage: Eukaryota > Viridiplantae > Streptophyta > Magnoliopsida > Asterales > Asteraceae > Helianthus > Helianthus tuberosus. The sequence continues at coordinate 81,283 of JARYGA010061154.1, read as the reverse complement.
GCAATTATGTGCAATACACTCATCAGCAGAAAAAGTCGGTCCACAGTCGTTTAGGCCCGCGCAACATAAACGATGAATGGGATAGCTACAATGAAGAAGATGACACGACGTACAAAAGAGAAAGCACAATGTTTAGCAGGTTACCACCAGAACATGAGGCATATAAACCCCACAAGCGCGGGGGGTACAACCCAAATGCAGAGCATGATTACTCATTGAGCTATCGCCCAGAAGGCATGGCTGAAAAGTCTAAGTTCATTAGGGAAATCACAACAGCGACAAAACGAAACTGCCACATAATGTGGGCAACTCCAATGGCTTGACAGACCCTGACGACCACCTCTTCGCACAAACCTTTGTCGGCGCATCGCACGTCTGGTTTGACACTCTGCCAGCTGGAAGAATCAAATCCTGGATCGATTTTCGAGACAAGTTCCTCGCGTACTTCTCCCAACAACGCAGGCACACTAGAGATTCAGCTGACTGCCTAAATATATGGAGGAAAGATCATGAAAGCATAGAAGATTTCATTACCAGATATAACAAGGAATGTCTAGAAATCGGAGATGTAGGCGAAAAGATGATGTGTGCACACTTCATGAGGGAAGTAAAGTGTGATGACCTGATCAAACGATTGAAAGGAAGGGATGGAGGACCCAAAGATTGGGACACCTTCATCGAAGCAGCAAAGACAATGGCGCACACTGATAAACAATTGACCGGCGATGACAGCCGTCAGTACAGTTACAATCAAAATGATCGGCGCAACAAGAAAGGCAAAGGCCAGTCATGGAGGACATCTGGTTATAAAGAGAGAAGCCCGATAAGAGAAGATGCGCGTGCTACGATCAATCAAATCAGCCATCGCAAAGAAGTTAAAAGAGAAAATAGAGAAAAACAATGGACACCCCTGACAAAGACCCCTTCCGAGGTCCTGACGACCGAGAACCACCAATTCAAACCTCCTTTACAGATGTGAAACAAAAGGGGCCAAGACCCAAATCTTTTATGCGAGTTCCACAAAGATACAAGTCACTTGACCGACGACTGCTTTAGCCTAAAACAGGAGATAGAAAGGGCTTTGAAAGATGGAAAGCTCACCCACCTAGTTAAAGGGGGGAAACGCGATAATCGCCAAATTCAAAGAAGGGAAGAAGGCCCAGACAACAAAAAACTTCGAAAGTTAGAAACTCACATGGTCCAAGGGGGTCCACGAAGGCCACGAAAGAACTATAACAAGGGTGCACAAGACGATTCTTGGCGTGAGAAGCAAGTTGTTTTCCCTATAGTAAGAGGAGGCCCAAGAGAGAGAAGACCTATAGTCATTTCTGGTGTGATTGGTCATTACCAGAACGACTACATTTTCATTGATCCAGGGAGCACCACAGATATCATCTACGAACAATGCTTTAATCAATTCGACCAGGAGGATAAAGCACGCTTAGAACCAGTAGACCACCCACTAACTGGTTTCTGTAATGAAGTTGTTTTCCCTCTCGGACAGATATCGTTCCCGGTGCTGCTCTCGGATGGAAGGAACTCAAGAACAGAAGAAGTCACATTCGTGGTGCTACCAGCACATTCAAGACATGACATCCTTTTGGGAAGAGAGTCCCAATGAGATTTTAGTATGATTTGTTCAGGGCCACATTCAGTTGTTGGTTTCCTAACAGAGACATGGATAACAATAATTTACGCAAGTAAAGAGGTCCTTGCAACTGACGAAACCAGACCAGCAAAAACCAGCAAACCTAGACCGCGCACAGAAGCCAAAAAATGGATACTGAACAGTGCATATCCAGAACAAACTGTCACTTTGGGCCCATCAATGTCTAATCTCACGCGCGCGGCGCTAAAAAAGTTGCTATTCGAGAACATAGACGTGTTCACCTGGACACCAGCTGATATGGTTGGCGTTCCACGGCACATAGCAGAACACAGATTGAATGTTTCTAAAAGTGCTAAACCTATAGTACATAAGAAGCATCACCTGGGAGACATAAAGCACGATGCAATGCAAGAACAAATCACGGAGTTACTAAACGCGGGTATCATTAGATAGGTCCGTTACCAAACCTGGGTAGCTAGCCCAGTCATGGTTCCCAAAGGCAATAGCGGGTAGAGAATGTGTGTGGATTACAAAGATTTAAACAAGGCATGCCCGCGGGATTGCTATGCTCTACCAGAGATTGACGAAAAGATCGATTCACTAGTGTCGTTCAGGTGGAAATGTTTCCTTGATTGTTATAAAGGATACCATCAGGTGCAGATGGCTATCCAAGACGAAGACAAAACGGCATTTCGCACACCAACTTGGTTGTATTGTTATACAAAAATGCCCTTTGGCTTAAAGAGTGCTGGTGCAACTTACCAGTGACTGATGAATGAAACATTCAGTGATGCTATCGGCAAATACATCGAAGTATACATGGATGAACTGGTCATCACGAGTAAAGAAGAAAGTATGATGCTGGTGAACATTTAAAAAACATTTGATACATTGCGCGGGGTGAATATCAAGCTAAATCCAGCGAAGTATTCCTTCGGGATGGAAGAAGGAAAGTTCCTGGGTTTCATCATTACAAAAGATGGGTTTAAAGTCAACCCTGAAAAGGTGCAAGCGATCGAGCGGATGCCTTCACCGTCAATGATCAAAGAGATGCAGAAGTTGGCTGGACGGTTAGCAGCACTCAACCGCTTCCTCGCCAATCATGCAGCAAAATCTTTCCCATTCATTAAAACCCTCCGCAATTGTGTAAAGAAGAATCAGTTTCAGTGGACTCCGGAAGCCGGGCATGCGTTCCGAGAAATGAAGGACTGTCTCATACGATTGCCAACATTAACAGCTCCAATGAAAGGGGAACCCCTAGTGATGTACCTGTCAGCATCAGAAAAAGCGATAGGAGCAGTTCTACTGGTGGACCGACAAGGAGTACAAACGCTAGTCTATTACGTGTCTCGCACCTTGAATGACCCAAAAACAAGATACGCCATAATGGAAAAGCTGGTCCTCGCATTGATCCATGCGTCCAGACGGCTACGCAGGTACTTTGCTAACCATGTCATTCACGTCCTAACGAAATACAACATCGGCAACATCCTCGCAAGACCTGAGATATCTGGAAGATTAGCAAAATGGGCTATAGAGCTGGGAGTCCATAATGTGGTCTTTAGACCAAGGCCAGCGATCAAGGGTCAGGTGTTGGCTGATTTTCTGAAAGAAGTCCCCGATGATAAAGATAGAGAATGTAAGGCAATGGAGAAAGCTGAAAAGCAACACTCAGAAGAACCATGGCTTTTGTATACAGATGGCGCATCTAACAAAGATGGCGCAGGCGCAGGACTTAGATTGGTAAGCCCAGAAAAACATGAGTTCACATACGCCATCCGGTTAGACTTTAAGAGCACAAATAATGAAGCCGAATATGAAGCTTTTCTTGCCGGTCTGAGGTTAGCAATCAAGATGAGAGTCAAACACATAGAAGCACATGTAGACTCCATGCTAGTAGCAGGGCAGATCAACGGCCAGTATGACGCCAAAGTAGATGTGATGGCATTATACCTAGACCAAGCAAAAACATTGCTACAAAACTTCAATTCCTACAAGGTGCACCACATTAACAGGAGCGAGAATAAACCAGCACATGCACTAAGTAAACTCGCATCCACCAGCTTCCAGCACCTAGCAAAGGACGTGCGCATTGAAGTTCTAAGCAACCCATCAGTACCACTAAGGAAAGTGAGCGTCATCCAACTAGGAACAACATCTTGGATGACTCCGATCATCATGTATCTCCAGTCTGGAATACTACCTGAAAACAAAGCTGAAGCAAGGAAAATACAGTACAAGTCCGAACACTACCAAATGGCTAAAGGAATTCTGTACCGAAAATCGTACCTCGGACCATTACTAAGATGTGTCGATGCCGAAGATGCAAATTATTTGATCCGCGAAGTACATGAGGGTATCTGTGGCATCCATGCCGGACCCATAATGGTGGTAGCAAAGGTAATGAACGCGGGTTACTACTGGCCCGGAATGCATCTAGATGCAGTCAAGGTTTTGAGAAGAAGCAACGGTTGTCAGAGACATGCTCCAAAAACAATGCACCCAAAGAACTAGCTGGTCCCCGTAACAACGGCATGGCCGTTCCAGCAATGGGGGATAGATATGGTTGGTCCTTTTTCCAGAAGCCCCAGGAGCAGTGAAGTTTATCATAGTCGCAGTAGACTATTTCACGAAATGGGTGGAAGCAAAGGCGCTGGCATCAACCACATCCACTGTGGTGCGAAGGTTCATCTGGGAACAAATAATTTGTCGTTTCGGGCTGCCTCTGAGAATCATAACTGATAATGGCACAAATTTTGCTGCTGAAGATCTCCAGAATTGGTTCAAGGAGCTGAACATAGAACACACCTTTTCTTCGGTAGCGCACCCGCAAGGAAATGTTAGGTCGAAGCAGTGAACAAAAGTATCGTGGACGGTGTAAAGGCCCGGTTAGGAACGCAGCGAAGAGGATGGGTTGATGAGTTGCTGATGCGTGCGGAGTGTGTTATGGTTTTAATGTTTATTTTAAGCCCTTTTACACTTTTTAGCCAATTTTTCAAATTTATAAAACACGATATTTACTAACACTAAACACACATATGGGCAAGTGCACCCATCGTGAGCGTAGTATAGTGTTGGCAAGATACCGAGGTCGTCCAAGGACACAAGAGCTTTTAGTACAAGTTTATCCTAAACATCTAATCAAATAAAAAAGGTTAGAAAAAGGTTTAAACTAGAAAAATAAAAACTAACTAAAATGCTAAAAAACAAAAATAAAAGTAAAAACATATAGACAAGATGAATCACTTGGCTCCGACTCGTGTTTAGTGTAACCTTTGATTATTTCCGCACTTTTGCACTTTTTAAGAGATTATCTTAGTTATTGTAGGCCCCTCTTTTGAAGGTGACGTTACCCTCAACCCAGTAGTTTGAGTCAACAAGGATACAATCATAAAGGGTCGGATTATTGAAAGATAATTAATTAAGTTATTAATGCATATTATGGTAGGCCCCTCTTTTGAAGGTGACGTTACCCTCGGCTAAGAAGTCTGAGTCAGCAGGGATAAAGTCCTAAGTAGCCGGGTTAAAGTATTAATAGTAGCTTACATATGAGGGGGTTAAAGAGTTTGGACCCCCGCCATCCAATACCGGTAAGTATTGAAGGAGGTCCTACTAAATTTGACCCAGGTCCTTGCAGGATCTATACACTGAACAAGGCAAGACTCTTACCAAACCGTTCCCTTAACCCCCGACCAGGTAGCCAACATACCTCCATATAGACCGTGGAGATATGAATGGTGAAAATCTTTTATTTTATATAGACAGTAAAATAATGCCAAGACACCACGGACAAATGATAAGGAAGAATCACCTTCAACATAAGAAACTAGTTATTAAAGTCATTAATACATAATCAAGTAAAAAGTGCGAAAAGATTAAAAATAAAAAGTATTACACTAGAAACTTGTCTTCACCAAGTGATGTAAGAGACTTAGGCAAACATGGCCTTTGATTATCAAGAACTCTTACGATCAATCTTGGATCCCGAGACGACTCACACACTCTATGATGGACAATGGATGATGGTGGTGGATGATGGTGTTATGGTGGAGGTGGGTGGTGGGTGAAGTGTGAGAGAGGTGGTGTGCCAAGGGATGGTTTGCAAATGAGCCAAGCACCCCTATTTATAGGCTGAACAGTAGCTCGGGCACGGCCCCGTGTCCAACATCCTTCTCTTTCTTCATTAATTGAAGTTTGTCTGCATCAGTTGACCACGCCCCCGTGTTCACCGGGCACGCCCCCGCGTGCAGAAGAAAATCTGTACTATCAAGATTTCCCCAGATTCTGTGAATCTTAGAGTTGACCACGACCCTGTGTCCGCTGAGCACGACCCCGTGGTGGGCGATAGAAGCTTCTACAGCTTTGTCTTTTCTGCTGGCAGTTGGGCACGCCCCCGTGTTCACTGAGCACGGGG